>JAXRJS010000041.1:13230000-13262919 GCA_037127375.1 Dione juno | reverse complement strand
TTAACAAATTGCGTGCGACGGACGAAGTCAACCAACCAACCAACCACAACGAAATATTACAAAAAAAAAAAAAAAAACAAAATGTTAATATTGTTTTATGGCCTTTTCCACACTGGTGTCAATTTCTTTGCGGTAGAAGTAGCTCCTGCTATAGGTATAAGGGTGAAATCTCTATGCTTGGCTAAAATATATCTACTTAATTTTATTACAGCTGAGTATCATTAGGAGGCTATCAGTACTATAGTGCCGGGTTTTAAAGAGGTTTGTATATTTTCAGAAAGGCTAATTATAAAGTGACTGCGACATAAGCATATTTTTATTTTGTGACATTATTATTTATTTTTATCTATGTAATCTGTCAAATGTATATTATATAAAATAACACGTTTTGTGACAATGTCAACAAAAAAGATCGATTCTAATTTTACTAATTCAACAGCCAATAGGGGAGTGGAAGCTAAAGAAATAGAAATAGGAAACGCGCAGCTAGGTTATTAAGTTTGCCTTGCCCATGTCCATTTATTGTAATAAATTATATTACATTATAGTATCTGCTCTGTACAGACGTGAACTCGTCGAGTTCTAGTCGGGCGTTCACAGAGAGTTGCGCAGCAGCCGGCGACGCGCCCCGCCCGCCTTGCATGGCCTGCCCGCCCTCGCCGGTACTGCTAAGCGACCAGTCTGCGTCCTATGTTCAGGTTCAATTCATTTATTTATTAGGTAAGCCAACCTAAGTTATGATATGACATATAAAAAATATATTTGAAAACGAAGCTACATTGTACATCACACTTACAGGCTAGCTCAACATGATTATAACGAAACTTACAAGCATTCTTAACCTATTTAATCTATGTATCTTAACCTAATTAAATTAAAAAAAAATCAATTAAATACATCGAAAAATAAAATAAATCGAAAATTAACACCATTTTTTTTACATATTCTATAACTATATATATATATATTATAAAACTAAGTTCCCCGGCCCCCCTATCTGTCTGTCTATTCGCGATAAACTCTAAAGTACTGGACGAATTTTCATAGAGTTTTCAACAACAGGGAGAGTGATCCCTAAGGAAGATTTTGATGTATAATAAGTTTAGGGTTTGTGCAAGCAAGATGATGTTCTACGGGTCGGAAATGATAAGCCGATCGGTAGCTTTTCTCGAAAACGCTGTTTTGAAAACACTGGTCTTACAACAAGTTATTTACGACATATTTATAACAATACAGTATTTATGTAGATTAAAATTGGTTTATATAAAAAAAAAAATCTAATAAGTTATCGCAAAATAAATTTCAAATTTAATTTAAAATTTTTCCGGGCGAGAAATTAAATATCGATAAAGCGTAGGGAAAATGTCGCTTACTTGCTACTACCGAAATAGGATTTAGGAATCCCTTTGGATCGCAGTGCCCACCAGATATACTGACGTGGCACACAGTCAAAAGCCTTCTGCAGGTCTAAGAATGTCACATGTAGAGCTCTCCTCTTTTCCCTGTGTGCCTCCATCAAAATTCTGAGGGCAAAAATGACGTCCGTAGTGCCTGATCCTGGCTGAAATCCATATTGACACTCAGAGACAGTACACTCTCGGCGGAGCCTGAGGGTGATCACGCGCTCGAAGAGCTTTATGGTGTGACTCATAATCTTAATGCCCCTATAACTACCGCAATCTTGAACACTGCCCCTTCCTTTGTAAATAGGGGTAATAAAACTGTGCCGCCATTGATGTGGCATCGTCCCAGTGTTCAAAATGCGGTTAAAAAGATCAGTAAGCATGAGCACACCACGAGAGCCCAACGATTTCCACGCTTCGATCGGAATACCGTCAGGTCCCACCGCCTTACCGTTCTTCATACGTCGAAGACAATTCCGAGTTTCATCAAGGGTTATTGGAGCAACAAGTTCCAGGTTAGGAGGTGGTTCAGACGGAATGCTACCCGGGTGCTGAATATTCAGCAGCTCCAAGAAGTAACTTCACCTCTCCTTCACAGAAGCATGACTACAAAGCAGCTTGCCCTGGGAATCTCTGACGCAAAGACATTTTGTGATATCTTGCGTCCCTTTATGCCGAGCACGTGCCAATTTGTATATGAGCTTCTGCCCTTCCACAGTTTCAAGTTTATCATATAGAGGTAATGAACTTTCACTGCGGGCTCTGGCTACAGCTCTTTTGCTGGCACGTTTCGCTGCTATGTACTCCAGTCTGTCTTCAGGAGAGTTGGAACGCTGCCACTCCTTAAATGCAGTCTTCTTATCATAAATCATCTCCTGTACCTTGCCATTCCACCACCATGTCTCCCTTTCCATGATACGTCCTCCACTAGAAACGCCAAGAACCTGTTTACCAGCCGTAATGATTGTTGACTGACTTTGATCCTAAGCATCCTGAGCAGTTTCGGTGTTAGTTGATAAATTTTGACTGTTAACCTCTGCCAGAAAGTCGGTCTGCATCGCAACCACCACTTGATCTTAGACTTACGCGTCGCGGCTAATTTCTTTATCGGGGTAACGACATAATCCATGACAAGAAGACGATGTTGGGCCGTGAGGCTTTCACCAGGAATGACTTTACAGTTAGTTACCTTGCCAACATTGTCATGTTGGCAAGGTAACTAACTGTAAAGTTAGTTAAATCTATTGACCAGGCGGTGTCCCGCCTGGTCAATAGATAATCTATTTGAGTTGAGTGGAGTCCACTCGCATACGTAATAAGATGCTGCAGACTCTTTTGGAAGAACGTATTCACGATGGCCAGATCAGATGCAATACAGGTTCTTAGGATATTTTCGCCCTCTATATTGCGGCGACCGTGACCAAAACCACCGTGGACACGTTCATACGTATCCGCAGCCTTACCCACGTGACCGTTAAGGTCTCCCCCAACTATAATCACCTCGGTAGATGGTATAGCGAGTAGAACCTCTTCATATTGCTCCCAGAATGAATCCTTTTCGGCACCGCTACAACCAGCCTGGGGAGCGTAAGCACTGATTAAGTTGGCGATAGCTCCCTCAACCAGTACCTTCACCCGCATCAGGCGGTCGCTGCGTCGGTCAACTTCGAGGAGACCATTCCGTAGCTCTTCAGATAAAACTACTGCTACACCAGTTTTACTGGAAGGAGACCCAGTGTATATGAGCTGGTAGCCCTTGCCCATTTAACAGAGGTGTAGGGCGATGTGCCTGCACCTCGTTTAGCGGCGACGCCCTAGCAGTACCCAGCAACATCTTTTGTCTTACCATTTAAGTGGCAGGTGGCGGCTTTTTAATGGAGCGATTGCCATCTGACCTCCAAAACCCATTTTTGTGGAAGAAGCCAAGGATGAGAGGGGAAAAGAGTAGTAGAAAAGGGGAGAGGGGGGGTAAGGACACCACTTTCATGGATTGGAAAAGAGTATGACAGTGGTCGAGGATCCGGGGTCGCGTACCCGTATGCCCAGTACCAATATCGGACAGATATTTGGCCAGACTGCAGTGCTGGAAAACATATTCCAAAAACTGGACTGAAGCAAAAGACAGATAGCTTAATATTTGGCCGTGAATTCTTATTCTTGAATTCACGGCCAAATATTAAACTATCTAAGATTTGCTGACGATATAGTTATTTTTACTGAGACACGTAGAGCCCTCGAACTAATGATATGCTCACTAGACGAAGAAAGCTCCAAAATAGGCCCAAAAAGACAAAGGTAATGAGCAAGAGCCAAAAAAAATACCAATTACAATTAAGGGAAAAGGAGTGGCAAGATTTGCAGGAACTTGGCCCAAAGAGGGATCCAAGAAGGAGAGATTCCTATCTCTCCTTCTTGGAGTCCTCTTCATCCTTCACTATATCAAAGATAACTAACACTATAATAGGACCTTAACATACTAACCATACTAACAAACATATTACATATAAAAGTGTTATATAAGCTTTTCTTGGAAATAAAAGGCTCATTATTATTCTTATCAAATACATAGCTACGTCATCCAAAAGTCTCCTGTCGTAGGAAACGTACCTTAAGTTAACATTTTTATATTTTTATTTATTTAATTGACCACAGAATGAGCTTTTGCTCGCAGTTAGCTCGTAATTTCAATTGTCGACAACTTCCTAGATTTTTTGTAACCGAAAGACATGCACGAGATGTAAAGTTTATTTACTTAGTATTTATTTTAGTAGTTTTTTGTATGTACGTATAATAGCAAAAATTAATTACTTAAAATATAATAATAATAAACCCAACTTGTTATATGGGAAATTTTTCGATATCATTAAAAATGAGTTCAATGCTGTACTTACTTCTTAAACTTAAACAATTAATTCTGGGGGTTTCTTGTCATTTAATGACTGGGTGACTGTGGGAATTCATAGGAGTAGACAAAGGTTATATGATCCCTATAGTGAAAAAAAACATATAACCACAATGAATCATTAATTAATTATGTTAGAGCTTATTCTAAATTATCTTAATCGCAACAACGAATTTTGATTAAAAATTGTCAATGGTCTTGCTAGCTGTGATGAAGAAGTTGCATGTATTTTTGAAAAAAAAAAAATTCTTTGCTGATATTCAAGTTTCCACAACAAAAACTCTTAAATCTTCTACAACCGTCGCTGAATCATTACTTAAGGAGAGCGTACCATAATGTAATATAGATTTCAAATTTAAATTAGTCAGCTCAAAAGATATTGCTAAAACATTTAAGTCTCTAGACATTAAGAAAACCACAGAACTATGGGGTATCTCTGTTAAACTAATTAGCTATATAATAGACGCTATCGCTCCTCACCTTGCGACTATATTTAACAATTGTATAGAGTATGGTGTGTTTCCTGACCTTATGAAATTAGTAAAGTCATACCTATATTTAAATGGGGTAGTATATCTGATCCCAATAATTTTTGACCTGTATCGGTGCATTAAGTAAAATTTTTTCGTTTTAATTTACATAATCTCATGCGTAAGAAACAGTATGGCTTTACTAAATGTCGCTCTACTACTGACGCTGGAGTAGCTCTAATAAAGAGTATATACGAGGCTTGGGAGGAATCACAGTATGCTCTTGGCATGTTCTGTAACCTGTCCAAAGCATTTGTTTGCGTGCAGCATTCTACATTGGTCATGAAGCTACACCATTACGGCATAAGAGGATGTACACTCGATCTTCTGACCTCTTATTTAGCTAGTAGGGTCCAGAGGGTTGATGTGAATGGCAAAAAATCTCCAGGGTCATTAGTCAGTATGGGAGTCCCATAAACTCTAAATTACAGTAGAGACCTCATTTTGATGGATTGGCGAATAGATTGAGCTCAGTAGCTTTTGCGGTTGAGAAAATTAGATCGTTAACTGATGTAGAAACGGCTCGCCTTGTTTACTTTAGCTACTTTCATAGTATTATGTCTTATGGCATTATACTTTGGAGTAATGCAGCCGCGATCAATACAGTTTTTGTCTTACAGAAACGAGCTGTTCGCTCAATCTATAACTTAAGCTCTAAAGAATCTTTAAGAGACAAATTTAAGGAAATTAATATATTGACAGTTGCATATCAATATATCCTAGGAAATGTTTTATATGTAAAAAAATATTAATGATTTTACTAAAATTGGCGATGTACACAATATTAATACTAGAAATAGGTTGAAACTTACCGCGCATGTAACTCGATTGCACCGAGTCCGCAATTCCTTCATGGGACAGTGTGTACGCTTTTACAATAGGATCCCAGAAAACGTCCGATAATGTTCTACATCATAATTTAAACAAATAGTGAAACGACGTTTGTGTGTTAAAGGTTATTACCTAATTAATGATTTTGTACATGATAGCATACCTTGGGAATGAAATGCTCGCTCCAGTCTATCTCAAGCGTATCAACATTGTCAACAATGAATAATTGTATAATTGTAAATTACTATATAAAAAAAAATGTCCCGCTGAGTTTCTTGCGCCGGTTCTTCTCAGGTCTGAGGCATTAACTTTAGTGAACCAGTAGTAATGTTTTTGACGTTAAAAAAATGAATCATATATTCTTACTTTGAATAAAATTATTTGAATTTGAATATATATTGCATACAATTATGTATATATATATATATATATATATATATATATATATATATATATATATATATATATATATATATATATTGTGTACTATGTATGTATTACTTAAATATAATATTATATTCTAATTTATCAATTATCTTATTATATCTTTATCTAGGTATTCGTTTATTTTCTTTTACTACCTACCTCTTTATAATTTTGTTTTTTTTCCGTTAGTATAAAGGTTATCTGGATGGCTACAAAACCATAAGAACAATTACAATAATAAAGAAATTATTTTATGCATTGATTTTTTTTTTCTTTTATGCATTGATTGAGTCTGTAAAAGTTCAATATTAGATATATCTTTATTCAATCTTTAGATTGAGTCGTGACGTTCCACTACTCTGATATCAGCAGCGTCACGACTGACTGACAAGTCGCGCCAGGACGATGCAACCCTTCCACTAAATTTTTCATTTTGCTGGAATTTTGCATTTTGTCTCGATGCAACAAGCACATCTATTCTTCCATTACTAAGTGTAAGTATATAGTACGTATCTAACAGGGAAAGTGAAATATAACAAGTCAACGTAACAATATACTTATTATTTTACTTTATCTTATTGTCTTTATTATTGAAGTGTTTTAACACAGACATTGTGTAACACAGATATGCATTGTGTATATATTATTGTATATATTGGCATATTGTTATATATCTAATAGCAGCCTGTTAAGACGTCTAATTACATTCGTATACAGTACAGACCTTGTTCTAAGTTACATTTACTTCGAATTGTTTAAATAATTTATAATTTTATATGGACATAAGGTGGTGGTACAAAAACAGCGACGCGGCGGAGCCCCAGACGCTGCTGGGGCTCGTCTCCCGGCCGCCTCCAGCCCCACCGCGGCGCGACCCCTCGTCACCTCGTTACTCCCAGTTGGTATACACTATACACTATTAAAAATTTATTTTAAAAATAAATAGAATATCAAGGTTTTTACAAATTTTTCATTAATAGAAGACAGTATACGAAAATGGTGGAGTCCCTGCGACCGTGCTGCTGGCCTGTCCGGCGCTAGCTGCTCTTCAATCGCAACAGTTAGAATTTTCTATTTTGTCGATAGTTAGCACTTTATATAATATGTTCCTTCACATACACACATACCACCCATTGTCGTCGAGAATGTGGTCCAAACGATCACTGCGTTGGCATTCAAATATATCTTAAGGCTTTAATTCCATGTATCACACAACTATATTGACTGTTATTTCTAAATGAGGTCTTCTAGATTAATTTTCATATGTCAGACAAAACACCCATCGCTTCGCGCTGTGTCCCGCGTATAGCACGGAATGCAAGGGGAATCTAGTGTTAAGACACTCCATTCTTCGACTTCCGCCCGTTGAGGCTCATCCTGCGGACTATAGCCGCGGCGGCTGTAGGCTCAACTCCCACTCCAACTATTTATTAGTGAGTGGGGAACCTATAAACGTTTTTCATAACAAATGATGTTAAGTATTTGCCTCAATAATTCAAATAAAATATTAAAGTAGTTTCAGTTGATGGCACTTCTTGATCCTGTTCAATTTTTTCAAGTAATAATCCATCAAATTACGAGTTGTCGTCATCTAGATATGCTGATTTCATTTCCTCGGTTAGTGTTATCCATACGTGTCTCTTATCGTGCCGCTTCTGAAGGGATGCTTTAGTAATTCTTTGTGTAAATGTACTGACTATTAAGAAACTCAACTACTACTAACTATAACTATAAGAAACTCAAATCGTAATTTATCCATTGTATAGGTTAACAGCAACGTGTATTTTTTCTTCATATGTATGATGTTGTATGTATGATTTATAAGATTATGGTTTCTACTTAAAGCAAAAAACAACAATGTGATACGTCTAAAAAGAAAAGAGTTTTATTTATTAAATACAATTAGTACATAAAATATCAACTAAATAAATACTTACTAACCTAAAAAGAAAAGAGAAACAACAAGTAAGTGTCCAAGCTTTCTTTACAAACAAAATTAATGAACTATTATGAATATATATCTTCTTCTTCTTCTTCTTCTTGGCATTAGTCCCGGCTTTTGCCAGGGTCTGCCTTCCGACTGAGCCTACTCCACTTTGCACGGTCTTTAACATCCTCAATGGACAATTTATTGGCTCTCATGTCTTGTGTCACGACATCCAGCCATCGCTTCCTTGGGCGTCCGGGTGGTCTAACTCCAGGGACAGACATATCAAGGCACTTCCTTCCGACATAATTCTCAGATCGGCGCATAACATGGCCATACCATCTCAGGCGACGCTCTTGGAGCTTATCCACTACGTCACGGACCCCAAGACTAGGTAGTCTAAGACAAGTAAGTCTAAGACTAGGTATTCGAGGTCGAATGAATGTGTTGCGTATGCGGTCGGACCGCGTCACGCCACACATCCATCTCAGCATCTTCATCTCCGTGACGTGAAGCTCCTGAGTGTGCCGAGATAATGTTGGCCAACATTCGCTGCCGTATATAAGAACAGGTCGGATAATGCTCTTGTATATCAGTCCCTTGAGCTTGGGCGGTATTCTGCTATCGCAGACCACACCAGTGACCTCCCGCCATTTGGCCCAGGCAGCGTTTATACGGGCATGGATGTCGTGGTCGATGCCTCCAGACTCATGCATAACGGCTCCAAGGTACCTGAACTTCTCCGACTTAACGGCTGGCTCAGGCTCGATATGGATGGTGCTCGAGTCAGGGTTCCCGCAAGCCATGTACTCGATCTTCGACACATTCAGTTTGAGACCACCGGTCTCAAGCGTACCCTTCCAGGCGTTCACTTTACGCTCCAGCATCAGTCGGTTCTCATCGATGAGTACTATGTCATCGGCATACATCATCAGCCACGGAGGCTGGCATTGGATGTGAGCCGAAACAGTATCCAGCACTACATTGAATAAGAACGGACTAAGAGCTGAGCCCTGGTGAACCCCTACTGTAATCGGGAAGGGCTTGGTGTTGCCAACAGCGGTCCTAACCACTGAAGCGGAGTCGTTGTACATATCTCTGATAACCTCAATATAGGCTTCAGGGATCCCCTTGGATCGCAATGCCCACCAGATACACTGACGTGGCACACAATCAAAGATTATGAATATTTATATATATATATATATATATATATATATATATATATATATATATATATATATATATATATATATATATATATATACACTCGTTTCTCTTTATTATTATTATATTATTATGCATGCTTCTATTATAAATGTTTTGCTCTTACTATTTTACCCCAGCAATTCAACAAAATCATCTTACAAGCAGTTAATCTGCCCTTCAGTGTTACAAAACTACTCTTACAACATAATCAAATGAACTTAAAATCTTCAATAATTACTCTAATCTCTAACATTGTTTACTGCAAAGAAAACTTTCTTGCATTCAGAAGGTTAGTATACGGGTATGTTCATAGTTATAACAAATGCAGTGTCACACAGAAGATGCATCCTAAATTAGCTGGTAAAAATGATGCTTGATTGCATAAATATGATTGATGAGATAAAGATTTCTGATTCTTATATCTGTGAACCGGAAGACTGTAAAGATCTTGTTCCTTCTGGCGAAAACAGTTTTAGAATTCTAACCCAAAATATAAGAAGTATCACTGTCAATATGTCAAGTCTGCAAACATTACTTGCCAGAATTGTTATAGAACAGGACCTCATCATTCTTACCGAATGTTGGTTAACATGTAATACCTATATTCCTTTTATAGATGGTTATGATTATTACTATACTAATAAAAGAATTAACAGAAGTGATGGAGTTGTGATATATGTTAAAAAAAACTCTTTCAAGCATCTTTGTACGTGAAGTCGATTTTTTGGATGCTAATTGTCTTTCGATAAGTATTGCTAACTATATGTGTATTCTTGCTATTTACAGGCCTTGCTATTTCTTTTAGAAACACTAGTAACTTTCTATGCTCTCTAGACCAAAATCTAATAGTCATTGGTGATATAAATATAGATATATCCGATAAAAATAGCAGTAATGACGCTTTTGATTACCTCAACCTTACAGCGAGCCATGGGTTATTACCCGCTCATACCTTTGCAACACGAAGTGACACCACGGGCCTTGATCATGTTTTAATAAAGACCAAATTAACAGCAACGTCTATAGTATTTGACTCAACTGTAACTGATCATAAAGCGGTAATTTTAGCTCTGAATAACATGAAGATAAAGAATTTAAACGTAACTAAGACTAAAGTAAATTATCAAGAACTAGAAAAAGAAATAAATAAAATAGATTTTTCATATGTATACAGTAGCCCAGACCCAAACTTAGCCTTTGATTATTTTAAGAACTCTTTAACTAGAGCTTTAAAATTATGTACAAAAACATATGCCGTCCCACATAGACTTTAAAAATCCTCAAGCCCTGGATTACACCAGGTGTCTTGAGAGGTCCCCTAATAATAATACACTTCAGATAACATATAAGAGATATAGAAACTATTGCTCCATCTTAATAAAAAATCTAAAAATGCAATATGAAAAAGAACGATTTGGGAAAGCAAAGTCAAATCCCAAAAATATTTGGAAGGTTATAAAAGAAGTTACGAACACAAAAAAAAATAACACAGTGCCTTTTGATCTACTCTAAAACGAGTCTCAACCTATGAGTCTGTAAACAGGGTAAATAGGTACTTTGTAACTAAAATATAGCTGATAGGGTATTACAATGTCAAATTAGAACTGCATTTTCAGCATCAACAACTCGTAGCTGTAAATCTTTTGGCTTTCCATACACTACGGACTTAGAGGTCGAGGAATTAATAAAGTCCTTACGTACGGATTGTGCGGTAGGTATTGACGGGATCTCGTGTAATTTTCTAAAAATATACAAAACCGTTATTATACCTCCACTGGTACACATTCTTAATTTAAGTATTTCGAATGGCATCTATCCGGATATGCTGAAGAAAGCACTAGTGCATCCAATATATAAATCAGGGGAAAGAGATTGCTTCAACAATTACCGTCCCATTTCCGTACTGCCAGCCACGTCCAAAATTTTGGAAAAAATTATGAACAACCGTCTGAAAAACTTTTTAGAGAAAAATAATTTCCTCTCCCTAACCCTTTCCTCTAAAGAAATTATTTTTCTTTTTCTTTCGGAATGGAAAGTCTACGAACGATGCAGTCCATGACCTTACTCACCATATCGTTACTGCCTTAAATAAGGGAGATAAATGTATCACAATATTTTTGGATCTAGCAAAGGCATTCGATACTGTCTCTATCCCCAAACTGTGTTCTAAATTGGAGAACATTGGTGTCAGAAATGGAGAATCACAACTTTTCCAAAACTTCCTTACGAATCGAACCCAAATTGTTAAAATTGGAGAATTTTCTAGTGACGATTTGCCACTGGAACACGGAGTGCCGCAAGGCAGTATCCTTGGACCAACTATATTTATAACCTACATCAACGAATTATGCAATATAAACATGGAAAACGGTAGAATTGTGGCTTTTGCTGACGACACTGCATTAGTGTTTACTGGAAACACCTGGCATCATGCGTTCCAGGCTACCCAAGCAGGCTTTACAAATGTAACATACTAGTTAATTGACAATGGACTTTCATTAAATGTTGACAAAACCAAGTATGTAACTTTCAGTATAAGAAAACCTCCAAGATTTGATTCTTCAAAACCTTCTATCATTGCCCATAAGCATCTCCAAAATCAGGATAGCTGTGGGTGCCCTTCTATACACAGAGTGTCCAGCATAAGGTATTTGGGTATTATTTTGGATGAAAACCTCACTTTTGTCCCTCACATAGATATGTTGTCAAGTAGAATTCGTAAACTCATATATATTTTTAAACAATTAAGAAACGTGGCGGAGCCCCAAGTTCTAAAAACGACCTATTTTGCCTTGTGCCAGTCATTGATTAGCTATTGCATATCGTCCTGGGGTGGTGCTCACAGAAGCAATTTGCTGAAGCTCGAGCGGGCGCAGAGAGCGGTATTAAAGGTAGCAACAGGAAAAGAGTATCATTTCCCAACGAAAGAACTCTATGAATATTGCGAAGTTGTTACCGTCCGTCAACTATTTTTTCTGCAGCTAATTTTGAGGCAGCACTCTGAGAACTCCAAAGAAAGTTTCCCGTCTTCTGCAAAAATCCGTTCGATACGGAAATACCGAGTGCAGAGTACTAATGTATGCAAGAGCTTTTTTAGTCACCGATTTTACTACTTTCTTGGTAGCTTCTTATTTAATCGGTTAAATAATATACTTGATATACAACCAAAAAATAAATATAAGTGCAAAAGTATTGTTACTGATTGGTTATTAAAACTGTCGACTGACGAAACTGAGAATATGATTAAGATATCATATGAAGTTTTGAAGTTCCATTACATAAATATCTAAGATTTAATTTCACACATACATACACACACACACACGCACACATACACATACTTCACAGGAACACATACATTAACTACTTATTGTTAAAATGCCAAATTAGGTCTAAACTACATAACATTGTTAAATTTTAAATTTACTTAATATATATATGTCTTGTTTTCTAATTATATTATTAGCTTTACATATAAATAACTATAATGTTTGTCCAATCACTTTACTGTGACACTGGAAGGTAGCCGGTGCTTATAGCACAGGGTAAACCTAATTTAAGCACCGGCAGTAATATTTTTGTGACTGTCTAGCTCATGTATTTAAATGAATAATAGTTTTGTAATCGCATGGATTGTGAATAAATAAATAAATATGATGATGATAAATAATAATAAATATGATGATGATAATGAAGTTCAAAATCATTTGACATGGTTTAAGCAAGATGGGATCAGGTCCTTTCATGTGTCGGTGAGGGTACAAGAGTGACGGCAGGTGGAGGTGCGCGTCACGCCGCGGGCGACAGCGGCCACCCACCAGTCGACAAACAAAGACACAATGTAAGTACAATGTATAAATTAATTTTATGTATATGGAATTATAGTAATTTTAGTAACTTAAATAACGCGTTTTTTACAGAGATCCATAAAGGATTTCATTTGGAAAAATAAGGAGGGTCCTAAAATGGAGGATACAAATTTGTTAGGAAACAATAAAGGTACAGAACTTTCTGGCGATGTTCGTTCGTTCGCTGTTGATAAAATATAATTTCCAGTTCCCGCTCGCAACTTGTCTTATCTCCCCATCTGTTTGTTTGTTTGACAAGAATACACTATGAAACTACTGAAAAATAAGCTTAAGCAGGCCACTTATTTTTTCCTTAAAATTGTAAATATACAGACACACTATTTTTTTTGTTTTGATCATAGTATAGATTGATAATAAATAAAAACGATTATTATACGCAGTGGGTCTGGAGCGGATCGAAGTGTATCGCTTCGAGCAGGGCGTGGAGTGCCTGTGGGTGCGCGCCGAGCCCGTCACCCGCGTGGAGCGCCTGGCGCGCCGCCTCGCGCGCCCCGCCGCCGCTCTGCTGCGCGAGATGCTGGCGGCGCCGCGCCTCTTGGCGGAGGCGGGCGGTGCCGTGCTGGCGGCGCTGGTGCGCTGCGTGCTCGGGGGAGCGCGCGCGGCGCTGGCGGGCGCGGCGGAGGCGGTGGCGGACGCGGCGCTGAAGCCGGCGCTGGCGCTGTCGCACAACGCGCTGGCGCGGCCGCTGCTGGCGTGCGCGGCGCAGTCGGGCGGCGCGCTGCGGGAGGCGCTGCGGCCGCTGGCCGGCGCGCTGGGCGACGCGCTGGACCCGCTGGCGCGCCTGCTGGCGGCGCTGCGCCTCGTGCACGTGCACGTGGAGCGCGCGCCGGCCTGCCGCTGCCGCTGCCAGCACGCGCCCCACTCGCCCCCGCCGCCGCACGCGCTCGTCTGACACGGACGACGTCGAGTTAAACTTAACATTTTAAATAAGAAATTATTTCGATATAAATAATATAACTTGAAATTTATTGAATAAATGTCTATTTACATATTATACTTTTAATTTATAACAATTTATAACCATATTTACTATCTTCCCACATCATCACTAAGGTACAAGTCTCAAGAATAACAAAATGCATCATTGCCGCAATGATGGCAACTTAATTAATTTTTATAGCATAAAGAAAAAAAAATGACTTTGAGAGAGGTATATTATCTTTTGTAAGAATTTCTAAAAGCAAGTCTATATAATTTTTATAGATTACGTATAACAAGTAACAACAGACATTTACATATAACTACGTATATATACTAAATTCAAAATATTTTTTATTCAAATAGACTATTACAAGCACTTTCGATTCAAGTCAATTAACATAAGTGTCAGTACTGTCAGTCCTGTTAACAGTCGGTTTAACATATACACGGCGGCGGCCGTTTCGTGTTTGTCGCGAGGAAACAAGATCGCTTCACTTTTATCCGGATTAACCTCGATCCAATCGCCGGGGGCGTGGGACGAAATCTGGGAGTCTGTCAGTCGACAAGCGAGAATAGCGATAAGTAGCGGATAGGGCGGAGTCGTCACCGCCTGGCGGACATCGCCAGGTGGACTAATTTACAGTGTACAGTGCATAGGTACAAGATTTGTATCGAGAAGAATGGCGGCAGTGCTACTGTGTGTTGTCGTCCCGAGGCGGTGTCGATGTGAGTGGTGGCGGTGATGATGTCATATCTATAGCAGGCTTTACTGTATCCGCAAGCACATCTTTCCGTTCCAATGGTAATTACACATTGTATTTTAATTATAATTAGTATAGCATCGAAATGTGACAAGGTAAAGAAATGAAACCATACAATGAATTGAAATAGTTTATTGTTGTTGTGTATCGGCAGGATGATGGTGCTGCGCGGGGGCGTGCGGCGCGGCGGGCGGCGCGGCGGGGGCGGCGAGGGCGGCGGGGGCGGCGGGCGCGTGGTGGGCGGGCGGCGCGAGGTGCGCGAGCACCACGTGCTGGGGCGGCGCGCGGCCGGCGGCGCGGCGCAGCTGCTGCAGCTGCAGAGTGCGCAGCGCGGCGCCGCCCGCCCCCGCCGCCACCACGGTGGTGCCCTCGGCGGCGCTCACGCTCGGCGACCCGCTCTGCAGGGCGGACTCTAATTACTTCTCACGACTCCTTTTCTTTTTTAAACTACTACTTTTTAGTTCATTTTTATTTTAGATACTAGTCAACATTATTTTTAAAACATTAGTAAACTTTCCTACCAGGATTAGAACATTTACAGGTTGACTGCTAAGTTGTTAAACTTAATTTATTAAAATATGCTGTATTATTTTACTACTTAAATTGTTATTCATTTTGTTAACATATTTTTACATGATAAAAAAAGTTGAGAATCACAAGCTTTTAAAATATTTTAACCCCATAACTATATGCTATAACCCCATACGAGCAAGCCTGGGACTGGAAGACATTGCGTGTTGAGTGGCGGAACCCAACGCTGCACTTTGATCGATCTCATTCGAATCCCAACCGCCGCAATTCAAAATTTGAAATATGTACAAGAGGTGCACTTACGCGTACTTGCGGCTGCGCGGCCGCCGCGTGGTGCAGGATCTTGAGGTGGTGTCGCGCCGTCAGGGACTGGTGGCGGTACAGCAGCTGCGCGGGGGCGCGCGCGGCCTCGCGGCGCCGCGCCTCGCCGCCCGCCGCCGCGCCCGCGCCCGCCAGCGCCGCCTGCGCCGCCGCCGCCGCCACCACGATGCGCTGCGGCGCGGAGGGCGCGGGCGGCGCGGCGGCGGCGGGCGCCAGCGGGGCGGGCGAGGCCGCGGGCGCGGCGAGCGCGGGCTGCGCGCCGCCCGCCTTCATCTTCTCCTTGGCGATGCGCTCGGCGCGGCGCGTGGCCACCTCCATGGGCGAGGGCGGCGCGTCGTAGTCCACGCCGTGGTCGGCCAGCAGCGCGGCGTGCTTGGGGTTGTGGAGCGCGGCGTCGTCGAGGCGGCGCTTGGGCGCGGCGCGGCGCCGCTCGGCCGCGTCGCGCATGGCGTCGAGGCGCTGCAGCGGCGGGCGCGGCGCGTCGTCGTCGGGGCGGCGGCGCGCGGGCGGCGTCTTGCGGTGCTTGCGGCGCGCGCGCTCCGGGTCGGCGAGCGCGTCGTGGCGGTCCCTGCAGGCGCGCGGCGAGCGGTACGCGCGCGCCGTCTCGTTGACGAGGTCGGCGAGCCAGTCCCAGTTTGGCGCGTGGGCGGCGGGCGGGTCGGGCGGCAACCGCTGCAGGCGCAGAGCGTGGCGCAGGGCGGCGTCCTCGCAGGTCGCCCAGTCGGGCGGCGGCGCGGCATGCTCGCGGGCGGGCGGCGGTGGCGGGCGCAGGCGTGGGCGCGGGCGAGGTCCGGCGCGCTCGAACAGCGAGGGCGGCGCGTGGGCGGCGCGCGGCGCGGGGCGGGCGCGGCGCGGCGAGCGGGGCGCGCGCGAGTCCCGCCAGCGCACGGGCGGCAACAAGGCGTCGGAGGCGGCGCCGCGGCGGTAGAGAGGGCGCGCCCAGCTCTCGCAGTAGACGTCTGCGTCGCTGGAGGGCGGCGTGGGCGGACACCACATCTGCAAGAAGCCGGCCGTAAATACCTTGCATAGCTCGACTCCATCAATCCGCTCGGTGGACACTTACCGGCATCCGTTCAATGGCACCGTTGTCGCTGATCCACACCTGCAAGTAGAATTTTAATGAATATACTTTCATAGACAATATGGCATAAACGTGTAATGTAACAATATACTACTACTTCATATATATCTCGACTCACCCCACATACGACGACACTATGGCGGTCGCGACAAGGAAACGACTAAGCAACCCAACTAGTGCCACATTCATCGAGTATAGTGGATTAAATCGAAACAAACTGATTTGGTCTTATATTGAACTGAAAATTTGTGGTATTTCACATTTTTTACAGGGGTCAGGTCAGGGTACTATTTATTACATTCTCTACATTATCGCAGGCTCATATTTTCAAATATTACCTACTAACACCAATACCTGTACCATACCTAATACTTGTTAATTGGTGAATTTGGCATTTCCTATAAATAATGGCAACAAAAGAGTGACATTTAGTTTGATATATATTTTTAAATTAATGCCTAATAATTTTTAAATTAATGTTTAAAAACACTTGCGCCTAGAGTATTATAGGGACAAATCAGTTTGTGAATTAAATATAACTCTGTTTTCCTTCCTTGTTTGCCTTCCTCGATCGACGGACTGTCCAACACGTAAACATTTATATTTGTGAAGCAGCTTAATGGTCAGGTCATGTTTCAGCTCAGATAATAGCTAAATGTAGCAAGCACCCGTACGGGGCGCGGGCGACACCGAGGGCGGGACAGGGCGGGACAGGGCGGGGTAGGGCGGGCTAGGGCTAGGGCGGCGCCGCTCGGTCTCGCCCGTAAATGCTTGCACGCCTTACATCCCTGACGTTCGCGGCGCGTCGCCGTTTTGGTGGCATTTCGCGAGAACACCGTGCCTAGAGCGAGGTCAAGCATTTACGGGCGAGTATCGAGTGGCACCAAAACGTCGAACGTCAGAAATATAAAACGCAAGTATACAGTGTCAAATCATTTATTGTTGTCTATCGGACGCGTCGGGGGCGGGCGGCGCGCCGGCAAGCCACGAGTCCAAGGTGCCGTTGCGCAGCGCGCGCCGCCTCGCGCCGCCCTCCGCCGCGCCCGCCTCGTCCAGCGTCCACAGGTTGATGTGCACGGTGCCGCGCGAGCGCGTGCGGGGCGCGCCCGCTTTCTGCTTGGCGGGCGGCGCGGGCGACGCGGGCGACGTGGGGGCGAGCGAGGGCGTCGCGGGCGGGGAGGGCGGCGGCGAGGGCGGCGGCGGCGGGGGGGACGCGCGAGGCGGCCGCGTGCGGCGGCGTCGGCGGCGGGCACGCACCTTGACGCGCGCGTCCTCGCGGCTGTAGGTGAGGTCCAGGTCGGGTTCAGAGTCGAGGGCGGCGGGGGCGGCGGGGGGCGGCGCGGGCTCGTCCCGCAGCGCGCGGCGCGCCTGCTCCCACTCGCGCAGTTGGCGGCGCATCTCCCCGAGGGCGGCGCGCTCTGCCTCAGTCGCTGCTTCGCTAGTCTCCACGAGACGCATTGCGTATTTTTCTACTGGTGTTAGCTAAAAAAAATTAAATTTAAGGTCGGCAGTGTCGTCGTGTGCCGCAAATCTATAATACCTATTAACTATGATATAAAACGCATTGATTTCATTGACTTTTTACTAGTTTTTTTTTTCTATTAATCTTATCTAATCTAACAAAGAATTAAAATGTTCAATATTAATGAAGTGCTGTAAGATTTATACCAAGGGACAGTCAATTAATTTAAAAAGAAACTTTTGAATTGTGTTTTTACCAAAATGTTAAAAATTTATGCTATCTATATTTATTAATTTTTATATTGTTTTTCAATATTGGCTTTTATATTTATAAATTTAAAAATATTTCTAATTTTATTTATTTGATATTTATGATACAAAGCTTATTATTTTGAACAGTACTTAATGTGACAATAGTTATTTATTGAATATTTACAAAACGATTGTGTTTTCCACTTACAAAATAGATAGTAAGTACTTGTTCATATTGCACGCTAATAAAAATTAATGGTCAATTAGTAGTCATTCGATGACGCAAAAATGACGCATAAATTAAATAAGTATGCGTATAATGAAAAATTAAATGTAATTCGCTTATCATCATAGTCTTAGTTCTAGGTAACTATTAATAAAACATAATGCAAAAACTGAGAAAACAGTTCGTTATGATTAATATTAATTCTATATATGTATTAAGAATAATATAATAAATATTTATGATAAGAACACAAAATAATCATAAGTATAAAAGGGTACGGACCAAGCATCTGTAGTATTAATTATATTCCAATAAAAAAGTATTACAGTTCAAGAGCAGCACTGAACTTTCGTATACTGTGTTCCTGAACTAAAATGGAGGGAAATTATGACTAGTGGAGATTTGCGGCAGAGACTTTGTTGGTGCCCGAGCTACTGCAAGCGTACTGAAATAAAACCTGTAGAAAACGCTAGAACTAAGGCTAAGCTAAAAGACATGTTCGATGATTCAGGTTTTTAAATAAAAAATCTTCACTGCGACGTTTAATAGCAATACGACAAGAAAGCGACAATTCAATGACACAATAGGTGACGCAAATTGTCGAGACAGCACAGAGATTAAAAGGGACGACTGTATACAATCACTACTAGTAGTAGTAGTCTCCGATAGATCTCAAAATAATCTCGTCATCTCCGAGGACTATGGAAGTCGGTCGGTGGCCCGTCTACTGTGGTATGGAAGGGTTACTTCAAGTAGAGAGTCATGTATGATATTGTAGAAGTAACCGAAAACTTGAGTTTTAATTAATCCGAGTATAGATATCCTCTGAGTAATAACCTGGTTCATGAGCGCGGCGAACTCCCCGGCGTCGCCGTCGGCGGCGCGGTCGCCGGGTGCGCCGGGCGCGCCGGGGGCGGCGGGGGCGGCGCGGCCGGGGCGGGCGGCGCGGGCGGCGCGCGGCGAGGCGGCGCGCTCCTCGTCCAGCGGCAGGGTCTCGTCGAACTCGGCCAGGTCGCCCTGCGCCTCCGCACGCGCCGCCTGCGCCGCCGCCGCGTCCGCCTCGTCCTCCGCCGCCGCCAGCGCGGACTCCAGCTCGCCGCCCTCGCCGCTCTCGCCCGCCTCCGCCGCGTCGGCGCCCTCCGCGAGGGTCGCGGCCGCGGTGCTTTCCGAGTTTTCGCCAACGAAAAGTTCTTTGATGTTGGCCTGTGATATATACCGTAAAATTCAATTCCTCAATTAAACTCTCAAAAACATGAGTACCTAGGTGTATGGATCGATCGATCACAGGAGTAAGTTTATAAATGGTTACCGCGCGCAAGTAGGAGGTGGTGAAGTGGCCGTCCTCGATGGCGAGGTGCCCGAGCGCCCGCTTCTGCTCGGCCTTGCGCAGGATGTTCTCCTCGACGGTGGCGGCGGTGACGAGGCGGAACACATGCACGTCGCGCGTCTGCCCAATGCGGTGGCAGCGGTCCTGCGCCTGTGCGTCCATCGTGGGGTTCCAGTCCGAGTCGTAGAACACCACGGAGTCGGCGCCCGTCAGGTTGAGCCCCACGCCGCCGCTGCGCGTGGACAGGATGAAGGCGAACACGCGCGGGTCCGCGTTGAAGCGGTCCACCAGCGGCTGGCGCTGCTCCACGCGCGTGGCGCCGTCCAGCCGCAGGTAGGTGTGGCCGTGCATGGACAGGAAGGCCTCCAGCACGTCCAGCACGCGCGTCATCTGCGTGAATATGAGCACGCGGTGGCTGCCGGCCCTGAGCCGCCGCAGCAGCCCGTCCAGCGTCTGCAGCTTGCCGCAGTCGTACTGCAGCAGGCGCGGGTGCGGGAAGGCGACCGCGTGGCGCGAGGCGGGCGCGTGCAGCAGCGCCAGGGCGGCGCGCGCCGTGCTCTCGACCGCCGCCGCCCTGGCCGCGCGCCACCGCCAGTCGCGCGCGCCGCCGCCCGCCCCCGCCTCCAGCTGCGGACCCGCCGCCCGACACGCCGCCCAGCAGATGCCGAACCTGATCGTATTTCATATATTCACACCTTTATAAGAAATATTAATAAGAATTTTGACCATAATCGGATGAAATTCTTAAATAGTTTCCACGCATTTATAATGCGTAAATAATACAAAAATATGTTAAAATATCAAATGACACCTTTGTTTAACACCCATAGTCATATATTAAGAGTTTTAAAAAATATATATTTAATTTATATCTGCGGCACACTGAACATTCCATTTGTTTTGGATAATACTAATTTTATTAAATTATCACACCTGTCAATGATGTTGTGCATTTCTTCGAGAAGGTCGGAGAGGTCACGTGCGGGTACCGGCGCCGGGCCCGCGTCCACCGCCGCGCGCAGGTCCGCGCCGTAAAGAGGCAGGCGCCAGCAGCGCCGCTCATTGACGGCCGCTAGCCTACGCAAGCACGCTCGCCGGTGAGCCACCAGCCGAGCACGCGCGCCCTGCTGGGCGGCGGCGGAGACGGGCGGGGGAGGTGCGGCTCGGGTCTTGGTCGGCGGTGCACCGGACGCCACCAGCGGGGCGGCGGGAGGCACGCGCAGCGCGGGCGGCGTGCGCGGCACGAGGCGCAGGTGCAGGCGAAGGCGCGCGGGCGGCGGGCGCGGCGGGAATGCGCGCGGCGCGTCCGGTATCTCTTCTACGAGGCGGCGCGGCGGCGCGAGATGGCGCGCGCGGTGCGCCCCGAAGGCGGCGACGCCCTGCGCCTCCAGCGTGGCGAGGTCTCCGCCCAGGCGGGCGGCGCGCTCGCGGCGGGCGGCGAGGGCGGCGACGAGCACGAGCGCGGGCACGCGGTATCGCAGCGCGGGCAGCTGCAGCGGCGAGCACACCGGCCGCGGCTCGAACAGGTCCGGGTGGTTGCACACTTTGCGCAGCTGCATGAGCACGTTGATCACGCTGAGCAAGTTGCCGGACGCGAGACTCTCTCTCGTCCTGGTCGTGGGAGCAAGCTCGGGTTACAACAACATCTACTGACCTCGGTAAGAGAGTAACGGAGAGTAACGATGGGGCATACTGACTTGGCTCGCGACATGAAGTCGTCGTAGAGGAAGCGCTGGCGCTTGGAGAGGCGGCACATCAGCACGTGCTCGTACTTGCTCGGCATCTGGCGCTCCACGTCGGCCTTGAGGCGGCGCAGCAGGAAGGGGCGCAGCACCTCGTGCAGGCGGCGCACTAGCGCGTCGCTGTAGCGGGTGGCGCCCTCCGCGATGCCGGCGACGGGCGCGAACCACTCGCGGAACTCGGCGTGCGACGCGAACACGTCCGGCATCAGGAAGTGCATCAGCGACCACAGCTCCAGCAGACTGTTCTGCAGCGGGGTGCCCGTCAGCAGCAGCCGCCTGCAAGCACACACACGCCCTCGTTTAGTACGGTGCCAATTGACATATGTGCCGAGCGACGATTTGCATGCATTACCTAAAGCTTTTACCTTTCTGTTTGAAAATTCAGTAACATCTGCCACCTTTGAGATTTGAAGTTTTTTATGTTCTGAGCCTCGTCCAGAATGAGATACTTCCACTTTTTCCGTCGAAAGCTTTGATGGTCCTGCACTACTAGTTTATAGGACGTAATGCACACGTGAAAAGAGTTTGCTTTGGTCCACCCTACACGTTTTAGTTTGCGCTCCTTGATGGTGCCATAGTACGTGAGTATCTTGAAAGCGGGACACCACTTCTTGAACTCCATCTCCCAGTTGAGCACGACGGAGGTGGGCGCCACCACGAGGTGCGGCCCCCAGTCGCGGCGCTCGAGCGCGAGGTGCGCCAGCAGCGCGATGGTCTGGATGGTCTTGCCGAGCCCCATCTCGTCGGCCAGGATGCCGTTGAGGCTGCGCGCGTGCATCGTGGCCAGCCAGTGCAGGCCCACGTGCTGGTACTCGCGCAGCGCGTGCCGCAGCAGCCGCGGCACCGGCGTGCCCACCGCCGTCTCCGACAGCGTGGTGCCCGTCGGCTGCAGCGACGCCGCCAGCGACGCGGCCGCCTCCACGCGTTGCTCCCCCTCCCCCTCCGCCTGCGCCTCCACCTCGCTTCCCGCCTCACCCCCTGCGCCACCTTCGTCCATGAGCGCCTCGAGCTGCTCCGATGCGGACGAGGATGCAGTATCGGAGTCTCCATCGTCCTTGTCGTCGTCGTGGCCCTCTTCATCGTCTGAGTCCATGTCGGTGGTGGAGGAGGCGTCGTCCTCGGGCAGCGCGGGCGGCGAGGGCGGCGAGGGCGGCGCGGGCGGCGAGGGCGGCGCGCCGGCGTAGCGGCCGACCAGCTCGTCGATGTCGAGGTCGGCCTCGCGGCGCAGCGCGTCGAGCTCGGCGGCGGTGTCCTCGGCGCGCTCGTTGCGCTCCTGCTCGGCGATGGTGTCCTCGTCGTCGGCCGAGTCGTCGTCGGGCCCGTAGTCGGAGGGCGGCGGGGAGTGCGCGGGCAGGTAGCCGGGCGGCAGCAGGTCGCCGAGGTCGAGGCTGGACTCGCGGCGCAGCGCCTCTATCTCGTCGCGGTGGTCGACCGCGTCGTGCGCGGCCTCGCGCTCCGCGGCAGCAATAGTCTCCTCGTCGTCGTCGGAGTCGCCGCGCGGCTGGAACTCGTCGTCGGAGGGCGGGGTGTCGGGGGCGGCGGGGGCGGCGGGCGCGGGCGCGGAGGGGGCGGGCGCGCCGAGGTTGGCGGCGAGCTGGCGCGAGTACCGCTCGGTGCGGTCCACGATGTAGCTCAGCTGCTCGTCGAGAGCCTCCTTGCGCGCACGTTCCACTCGTTGTACTCTTTTCCACTCGACCAACTGCAGAGAAATATAAGCATAATATTTAATAAAATTTATAACTAACAGTAATATTTATAAGAATGTTAATATAACCAAATAATATTGTATTGAGAGTCAACTGAGAGATTGAGAGTTAACGTCAGTTGTAACTGCGCGATGATTGGCCAAGACACTCGCAATTCCATTTTGAGACAAGTGGTTTAAAGAGTACCAGATATATGGAGGTCGTCGCTAGATATGATGGAAATATTTGATTAGATTGACATTGAAACTGGAAAAATTAAATGGAAGCCTGTCAATTTAATTTCTGATTTAAAATAACGTGTGAAGTTATAAGAAATATTAAAATGGCGCGCTGCCACCAGACGGCGCCACCTACTTCTTACTTTCAGATGAGCAAATGTGCGACAACTGCTGTAATAAAATATTTCATATAAAATAGGTTAGTAGTTTAATTAATTATCATTCATCATAACAACTATTACCTTTTCTACATTGGTCCAGAATAATCTAATTTCTTTTGCTGCAAACGCAGCAATTTTTTTCAACTGTAATTCTTGAGCCTTTTCTGCTTTTTGAGCGGCGGCAGCTTTATCTTGAAAATATTTTTGAACTGCACGCGCGCACTGCAGCAATATTGTTGTTTATTTATAGTTATTTTATTTTTTATTTAAATAACATAAATACTACAATCGTACCTTCTTGGCGGCTTGCTTTTTCCATTTACGTTCGTGTGCAAAGTCCTGAGCGAGCCACGCCATTTCTTCGAGAAGATAATCCCAGTGCGTCTTCGGGCGCGGCGGCTCAAGCACGCGCGGCAGCCGGCGCTCCGTCCACAGGCCCGCGCGCGCCAGCTCCGACACGCGCGCCGCCACGTACGCCTCCTGCTTGGCCTTCTCCACCATCTCGTCGGCCGGCGTGGGGGGTGCGGGTGCGGGTGCGGGGGCCGGGGCGGGGGCCGGCGCGGCCGAGGGGGGCGCGGGCGGCGGGGCGGCGGCGGCCGGGGGCGCTTGCGTGGGCGGCGGCTCGGGCGGCGGCGGGGCGGCCGGCGGCGGGCGGCGCGCCTCCAGGAACGCCTCGAGCTGCGGCGTGGGCGGCCGCTTGCGCCACGCGGCGTAGTCCATCATGTTGCCGCCCGCCTGCAGGAAGTACAGCTCGCTCAGATGCTCCGTGAACCTGTAACCGAGCGCGGCGCTAGAGCGGCGACGCGTCTACGTCGCGGTGCGGCGGTAGGGGTTCGGCGGCATCACGCGACATACCTGTCCCTTAAGTTCTTGAGCCTCAGCTGCTTGTATTCGAGCACGCGGCGCCGGAGCGCGGCGACGTCGTCCGGCACCAGCTTGGTGCGCTTGCGCGGGGGCTCGCCGAGGCTCTCCGGCGTCCCCATGCCGTTGAGAGCCGTCTCGTCCGCCGCACCTCCCCCGCCTCCGCCGCCGACACCGCCGACACCTCCGACACCTCCGCTTGTACCTCCACGTTCCACACCCTATTACATAACATTTATAATTTTTTATTACTTTAGAATTACATACCTACATACTTTAAAACTAAAATACCATCAAAATACGAATAATCTGACTAACCGCCCACGTTACACAATCAAGGAAGCGAATACCCCACCAGGATTCATGTACATGTTACATTATTATTAGTGTATATACTTGAACATTTACATATCTCCCGCCATTTTCTGTGGTTTGCGTATTATAAATCAAAATATTCTTTTTTTAAATACAATACTTATAGCCAGACAAGGCTATAAGTATTGTATAACTGATCACAGATCAATTAAAATTTAAAATTTATGTTCCAAAAAATATCAAGTTGCTAAAGTGTAGATGTTGCTTTTCAATCAAAGTTCATTTGTCCATACATGTTACCAGTGAGCAGCCTAGATAATTACAATTTTTTTATATTTTTTAACAATAAATATAGTATACTATAATCCAATGTATAGAACATTTTAATTTATTAAATTATAGGCTATTCATTTATTTAAATTTTTAATTATTACAATATAAATTTATAACTAAAAGCTAATTTAAAGTGTTTTTTTTTTTTATATTTTTAACTTGAAATTTCTAAATCACTATAGGGTATGATCATACAATATGTAACTTAACTATTGTCATCATATGTAATATCAAATCAAATCAAAATATTCTTTACTCAAATAGGCTATTGCAAGCACTTTCGAATTGCCAATTAACTTAAAATTAAGTGTCAGTATTGTCAGTCCTGCTAGAAGCTACCACCAGCTCGGAGGGCAGTTCTGCTGAGAAGAGCTCTTTTTAATGTAAATTTACAATATATTTACAACTGTGGTTAGCCTCCCGAATGAGCATCACTCCACACAGTACTTAACTCCACACACTAACATCCATATAATATTCTTGGAGTGAATAATATACTTCCTTAATAATATGTTTTTATCTTGACTTTAAATACATAATTAAAATGTTTGTTTACAATTTGTATGAAGTCAGCGCATAGACAACCCTAACAATTTAGGGCAGTATTCAATGTTCTTTTACAATTTGTATGTTGTCAGAATATAGACTAACAAGGTGAGCAAATTAAAATGTTTAATTAAAAATTTTCGGTTTTTAGTAAATATACTAATATTTGACTGGGACAGCTTACTGGCTGCGCCCGGAACTTTTACTACATGTGTAAGTAAATTTAAAGTTTAAGCCAATTCAATGAAATATTTATTTTGTACCAATTTTGCCTTACTACTTACTTACTACTACTATAAAAATTACTTCAATTTATTTCTTTATATTTTTTTTTATTTATGAACTTGCACAAACTTAAAGATAGCAATTAGTTATTTTTTTATTATATGTACATATATAGACACAGATTAAAGACCTACTTAAATAAGTATATTAGATTTTGATTTGGTACCAGACTTGGATGTTAAAAATAATTTGAAATATAGTCATACCAGAGTGTAGACGAAATTCATTAACAATCTTATATACAATCAGAATCTGATTTGCACAATGAGAATACACTTCCCAATTGGCTACTCTGTATAACAAAATAAATTCTTCAGATTTCTCCAATGCAAAGTACAAATTGGTTAATTAAAGTTTTGCATGTAGAAATTGAAAGTTTACTATAATACTTTTTAAAAACAAAACAATAATGTATTATATGTATGTATAATATATATTATAATATATGTATAATGTAATATTGTGACGCAAACAATACATAACTATACCTTACTTATCTTTTTCAGACAAGCAAATTGTTCCCAATAGTGAAGATTCTCAGCAAGTATACTATAAGTATATATCAAAAACAAAATTATAAATATAATAATAGATATTTATTAAACAATCAGTAACCACATGATTTCTGCAATAAAAGTTATTCCAATAATTATCATTATTGTTATAATTATTATCCACCACTGTAATTACTATTTTCAACTAAGAATGTTTTAAAATTAAATAAGAAAACTTAAAAATGAAAATGAATGTGTACGATGAATGGTACATACTATGTACAATAATTATTATTTTTTTTTATTTATAAAAGTAATGTTTATATTACAATCAGCGACCATTGATCTGTTCACACTTGCAGTTTGTGCTGAGTGGTAGAATAATGAGTACAAGAAGGTTTATACTACTTCATGGCTTCAGGATCATTACAAAATAATATTGTAGGCCATATTCATTTATTCATAGTTATAGAATAGAATATTCTTTACAGAATACAAAAAAAAAGAACCAATATATGAAAAAGAACACAAAATGTATGCAAAGGTGATCCTATTGCTTCAAGCAGACAGACATCTCTTACAGACAACCTTTGGCAAATAAAGGACTAGTAGTACAAAAAAAGAAAGAAAGAAAGAAAGTGGCATGTGTTTATATGTGTAGAAGCAGAATACTAGGATCTAGCCATTGAGCAAATGTTTTGTAATGTAATTGTAACATTATCACATTTGACGTTGGGTGCTTGTGTTAAACAAATTTTAGCAATCAAATTTTTACAATTTGACTAAAAAATGTATCCTGGTTGTTAAAACTTTTTTGTAAAATTTATTTGATGGCAATTTTGGCCTTCCACATAATGCTCTAAATATTCACAATTACCATTTTTATATTATAATTATATATACTATAATTCTGTATACAAGCAACTTTGTTAGCTTTCTATTTTCACTAGACAATTCTTAAAAAACTTTCCCAAATTAATCTATACACGGTTCCAACTACTCTCTGTTATCATACCAAGTTAGGTTGTGTATGTAATTCTATTAGTCCAGTAAAATATAGCATTTGAAGTTTAATTGATTAGATCAGTTAATAGTTGTTTCACTTATGTCAGTTCAATAATTTGGGTTTGAAATCCAATTCACCACCATTTCATATTTTTTTCAAATTTTGATAATCAATATAGGTATATTCATATTAGTGGACAGCATTTTAATATCAGAAAGTTTGGTGTTTAGCTTTAACAATACAATCTTGATCACTTAACAATTATTTTTAAAATAATTAATTCATTTGCATGTTTTTGCACAGACAATGCATGCAAATATTAAAATATAATCATTAAAATAAAAAGGATATTAAACTACAACGTATAAAAATATTAAATATATTTGTTATAAGCCGCTGTTTTGTCAACATAACATAAGCAAGTTTCCTTAAATAAAATACATGTTTTAGTAATCGTTACGTACATAAATAACATTTATGAGATTTTTTTTTCAATGTTAGTAATTCTAATTAAATGGATATATTTATAATTTAAACAGTACATATAAGTTTCTCAGTAGCAAAAGATTACAAAATTAATATAAATACCATGAGTGGTACTGAAGATATTGCTCCGAAAGATGAGTTGGCTTCATCTTGAACACTCATGCTGCAACATTTCGAAGCGGGGAAAAACAATTTTATAAATTACAATTCAGTTTTAATGAACTTTATTACAATTTCACAACACTTTACTTCGGACGCCAACCCCTTGTTTTGATTATTTTTAATTATATTTATTATTTCAGTCTTTCATAGGGGTTAACAATTATTTTATTAGCAATTTAAGCCAGTTACTGTGTTCGAGTCGTCCCAATCATTCACATTATCGAAATTTCTATAAACCCTGTATAAGCCGCTATAAACATTCCTCTGTGACAAACGCAGTCCGGCGGCGGCCATTTTTACAAGCGATAGATGTTTGCAAGACGCGATTTTTAATCGGCACGAGTCTCGTAAAGCACGACGTATCACATATATCAAATCACATATAACACTTCCCTTGTACTATTTTTAACGAATTATGATTTAATTTTAAATAAATTATATTCATATCTCAGTATATTTTAATTTATAAATAACTTAATGTGTCTCGTTTATGGCCAATGTTGCCACTTCTTAAAATTTGAGAATTGTGCAGAAAACAGAAGGTAAATTAATTGCCCGTGCTTAAATTTCCCTATATATTTAAGTGTAAAAATTATTCAATAAGTTAATTAATATAGTCATTCAGTCAAGGTTACTGAGGCTAATTAATCAAAACATCCTCAAAACTTGAACTGTATTTCAAAGCAGCAACTATAAAATCTTCTCACATTATGTAAGACTAAGTAGTTTCTGCAAATATAAAATAGTAAAAAGGTATATCTGTATCATTGCAGTGTTGTATTATGTTTTACAGTATTTATATATGTAATTTTGTATGTCTATTCAAATGTACAACCTCTTGAACTTCCGAACATGTGTTTATTTAAGTGTAATGCTTATTGTTTTTTTTTCTCAGGTTACGGGTGTGTCGGGAGCACGAGAAGAGGCTCAAGCTTGTAGTAAATAAAATGTAAGGAGTGGCTTGTTTTTATGATGCGTTCATGTAATGGGTCGTATATTGTTGTTAATAAACTATATAACACAGAATCTTGGGATAATATACAATATTTTAGAAAACAATTTCACTAGTTTAGTTATTAATGAATAAAAAAATATATACTTTTCATAACATTTCGATACATAATTCTAAAGAACACATGATTTTCCTTCTTCGCGACATTTTTTGAATCTTTTGCATAAAGTTTTAACAAAGGCTGTTATCATTGACGTAAACAGACGTTGACAGCGGACATCCAAAAGGAAATGTTTAATTTTGTATGGCTGTTTTAAGCGCTAACTCTGGAACTACTGAACATATTATAGCGAAACTTATTTGTAGAGCTAGTTAATATGTGCTTAACATTAAAGTGCATAATTAAATTGACTAAAATATGTGAAACAAAACTGTTATTATAAAATAACTAGCGTGATGGTAAATAATATTTGTTCTTTAATTACTTTTTTAATAGGAATATAGCTGGCTATATTTGGACGATGGCGATGTAAAATACTATTAGGATACGAGTCTCTGATTTTTTATTCTTTTGTTTATTTGTCTATTTTTACGTGCACATCTTCGGATCCACTAGACGGATTTGAATGAAACTGTGCTTGTTATAAAGATCTTTGTTAGATCCGAACTGTAATAAATTTTGGAGATACTACTCTTATAATATACCTGATGCATAGCCATAGTGGACAAGCTGAATTATAACAATGGAATTGATGGCATATTATAAACATTTTCCATTGATATATAAAAATCAAGTGTCTGTTACACCGGATATAGGACCACAACAGATCAGAAACATGAAAGTGTCACTTTGGGAAAAGTTGTTAAACGTGATGAGCATTTTTCATTGTAACTTTAAAATCTGGAACATCTCATAAAAAACCACAATGTCTAGCTAAAGTACATGAAATATGAAAAAGGCGTCTTTAAAAAAATTGTGAATAGCGAAGTTGTGAAGCGAAGAAAAGTGTATAGCGTGATGTATATTTTTATTGACATTTTGATATATAAAAGGATCACAAAGTCCCCGCTAACTCAAATATGAACATGGGCATATATATTCTACAAGTATAGGGTCAACTGCAATCAAATATTTATTTTCTATTAATAATATGATCTTAATAAAGAAATTTATAACTTATAAAAATATGTAAGACATTTTCACATAACTTTAGCTCCAGTTAATTGTATTTTATTCGCATTAAGTTATATTATTTACCGCAAAAATCAATTTAACGCCAAATTTTATGTAATCGAGACGGATTAACACATTGACAGCTACGCTACTCGCTACTCGCTAGCTGTCACTTGATGTACGATTTGAAAGATGCTTTGTGGTGACAAATCTTATTGACGTCCAAATCCGATAGAAGCTAGTGAACACTAAACGTTAGACTTGGAGCTGAAAAAGTTTATTTGTTTTTAGATTCTTATATATTTATGCCCTTTTTAGGATAAAAACTGCCGAAATATCTTATTTTATTATTTCTTGTGATAATTATTAACTAAACAATAATTGAAAAAATCTGAACCAAAGAAATTTCAAAGTTACTGAAATAATACATACTAATTTTTTCGGTAAAGAGATGTGTTGGCATGGGAAACCAATAGTATTTGATTGTAACAGTAAAATTTAATGTAGGTAAGTAAGAAATTTTTTGCAACTTGCATTTTCTATAGCTAATAACAATTTACTGAGGTTGTTACCAATATTGAAATTGTTTATATTCAAACCGGTTGTGACTAACCAAAAGTAAATAAGAAATAACCTTTATATTAAAAAAAAATCTATACTCTTAAAATATATATTGAATTTAAAGGTTTGTTATGAAGTGTCACTAACATTGTTGCAGGTTTTTTGTCTAACTACAAGGCTTGAGACATTTGTAAGTTAATATAAAGATTACTGTTCTTCTTTTTGGGGTTAAAAATACAAGACACAGTAATTATCACACAATTTATTATTATTATTATCGTAACATTAAAATACTTTGACTTTGTCACCAATTAATTATAATTCCTTTATACTTTATTATAAATTTATATATTTTGTAAAGAGATTAATTACTTCTATTGAAAATGAAAATGTCCTATATGTCTGCAACAATGTAGTCATTCCCATTGAAAAACTATGATATATGCGAGTATTCATTAACCAGCAAAATACTTTTAATACTCAAGAGACATATTACAATTATTGAAAAAAAAGCTTAAGTTAGTCGGTAGGAAGTCTTTTGGTAAAGAAACCAGGGCCAATTTTTATTTTAGTATACTACTAATAAATAAAAAAATTTATGACTTGTCTTATTTGATGGCTTCTAAATAGGATTGCATATACACCTCTTTTTGAATATGGTCAGTAACTACAATTCCAGTGAGAACAATATCTCAATATCTTCATATAAAAATGTATGTTTACAATAAGTATTGTCTCTCACATTTTATATGAAGAAAATATAATTATAGATATTGTTGTAGGAAAGTGGTGGTGTCAGTGCCGAGGTAGGTGTTGGAGCGCATGGGGCGGGGGGCACGCGTGAGGCTTGCGGCGGCTCTGGCCGTGGCCGTGCTGTTGGCGTGGGCGTGGCACAGCTCGGGGCGGGCGGCGCGAGCCGGCGCGGGGACGGCCGGGGCGGGAGGCGCTCGCGAGGCCGGCGCACTGGTGCCCGGGCGTGAGCTGCCGCTCATCTTCATCGGCGGCGTGCCGCGCTCGGGCACCACGCTTATGCGCGCCATGCTGGACGCGCACCCGGACGTGCGCTGCGGGCAGGAGACGCGCGTGGTGCCGCGCATCCTGCAGATGCGACAGCACTGGATGCGGTCGCAAAAGGAGAGCGTGCGCTTGGAACAGGCCGGCGTGTCCAAGGCAGTGCTGGACAACGCCATCGCCGCCTTCTGCCTGGAGGTCATCGTTCGGCACGGCGAGCCTGCGCCTCGTCTCTGCAACAAGGACCCGCTCGTACTCAAGATGGGCACATACGTGCTGGAGCTGTTTCCAAATGCCAAATTCCTATTCATGGTGCGTGACGGACGCGCCACTGTGCACTCTATCATCACGCGCAAAGTGACCATTACGGGTTTCGACCTGACGAGCTACCGACAATGCCTGAGCAAGTGGAATCACGCGGTAGAGCTAATGTACCAGCAGTGTAAGTCACTGGGACCGGCGCGCTGTCTGCTGGTGCGCTACGAGGCGCTGGTGCTGGCGCCGGCGGACACCATGCGGCGCGTGCTGGACTTCCTCGACTTGCCCTGGGATGACGCCGTGTTGCACCACGAGCGATATATCAACCAGCCCAACGGCGTCGCGCTTTCCAAGTATGTACACATACACATACACATACGCACACGCACACACACATACACATACATACGAATTGTTTATGCAACTTGCTCTTATCTGCAGGCTGCTTACGCGTCCTGTGATTGCAGGCCAGTCATGTGGTAAAACAATTTAAACAACGTTAAAGGTTAACGGTCCAAATTACAGTGGGGACCTCATACTAATAGATTGGCGAATACATTTAACTTAAAAAAATAAAACATTAAGTGACGTGGAAACCGCTCGCCTTGTTTGGATACTTTAGCTAATTTCATAGTATTATGTTTTAGGTCCTTACATATGAAATTGGCGT
>JAXRJS010000041.1:12987500-13225000 GCA_037127375.1 Dione juno | reverse complement strand
AGCGGTACAGACCACGGCTCTGCGTTCTATTACCACTTGGAAAAATTAATTTTCATTTCTTCGCTTTGGTAATAAGAAAAATCTCAATAAAAAAAATCAATGTCTCTAAAATTGGGCGGAAAACGGGGAACGGAGTGTCTTAACACTAGGTTCCCTCTGCCTACTCCGCTAGAAATAGTGTGAAGTCAAAATTTTTGTAATATTTATTAAATACAAATCGTATAGATTTGGAAGGTAATCAGTAATCACTAATTACTAATCATTGAGGTCTTATATAATTATCATTTGTTCATGGTGAAATATACAATTATTTAAAAAATATAGGACTGTATACGATGCTGGACAAAATGTGCACCGAGTCCGCTGAGTCCGCTGAGTCCGCTGAGTCCGCTGAGTCCGCTGAGTCCGCCACTCGGCACTTATTTGTCTACATGGGGAAAATAGGAAGAGCAATGGAAATCTTAACGCATGTTCTGAAATTATAAAAATAACTTGATCAAAAAGACATTGGGTTAGAGTTTGTGGGAAGTCACAATTAAAGTTAAATATATTTAATAATTCCTACAGTATAGCGATAAAAACAAACATTTATTAAACAAGTATTTAAAGAATAATTGTATTTGTGATTGATATATCATTCGGTTCGGGTCTGTAGTTAGTTCGTATAGTTATTTACTTGATATTATGTTATTCTTCGTTGTCAGCGACTTATTCAGGCCACATTTTGGATCGTAGATCATACAATTGAAGGTCTACATAAATACTTCATATGTGACAAAGTTCAATAAATATAATTATCATCAATACTACCGCAATTTTATTATAAGTTAGTGAAGAGTGCTTAGTGCGTTCAGCGTTGAGCCGTGTAGTGTACTAGTGACTGCACCCGGCGGCGCCCGGCGCCCGCGCCCGCGCCCCCTGCACCGTGCACGGCGGCCGCCCCAGGCCTCAGCCCGCCACGCCACCGCCAGTCGCCGCCGCCAGATGCCAGTCAGTGCCGCACAAGTCCCCGCAGTGAGAGGTCGCGTCGAGTGCGCTGCGAGCCTTCCAACACGTGCTCTCCCGCGCTTGTCGAACTAATATGTTTCATGTTTACTGTGTGCCGGCGAACTTACGCGCTTTGTGGAATACGAGATAAGTGAATTAGAAAGTTTTATATTTGCGTGACGACTTATAATGGTGTGTCTCGAGTGTGGCAGTGCTCGGTGAAATCCGTGATGTTGAAAACGGCGGTGCTCGCGGTGTTCTGCTGGTGCTGGGCGGCGGCCGGCGGCGCGCGTCCTGCCGCCGTGGACGTGCCGCGCTGCTGCCCGCCCGGCGCTTCGCTGCCGTCCGCCGCGCTGCGTACCGACTTGCTGCAGGCCGCTGCCGTGCCCGCCGCCTGTCAGCCCGAGCCCGCCGAGACCGCGCCGGGGGCTTGGGCGCCGCGAGTGTACGCGCCCGCCCGCGGGACATTTCTGGACAGTGGTCGCCTGCCCGCGCACTGGCGTACTGTGTACTCGCGTCTGCCGGCCTGTGATGAGCTTCGAGTGTTGCGCGAGCACGCCGCGTCGTATGCGCTTCTTGCAAATAATGCTTCACTGTGGATGCGCGGCGTCGCACTGGCCTTGCCCACCGACCGATATTGTGCGGACGCGGCTGTTGCGCTGGTGTGCGCCGAGGATGCCGGTGGCCGCGGGCTCGCCAAGTGCTGCGCAGAGGGTCGCATCTTCAACGGGACCCGGTGCGAGGAAGTTGAGACTGGTGCGGGCGAGGCACTGCTGGAGCTGCGCGCGTTAGCGGGCGAACGCGCCGTGTACGCAGGCTGGCCGGCCTGCGCTGAAGGGTCACGCTACGCCGTGGCGGGTGCACTGGGTGGTGCGCGGCTACTGGAGGACGGTGCGCTGGAGTTGCGCGGGGAGGGTTCGCGGCTGGAGGCAGGCGCGTGGTGCGCGGAGGCGGTAGCTGGAGAGAGCGGCACGCGCGTGCTGGCGTGTGAGGCAGCAGCTCGAGCCACACGGCCGCCCCGGACCGCGCGCCACGCGCTATACGGCGCAGGGCTGGCGGTGGGCGCAGCATTCCTGGCGGCCACGCTGGCTGCTGGGTTCGCTCTGCCGGCGGCGCATCACGCGTTGCATTGGCGCTGCCAGACGCACTACGTGGCGGCGCTGATGCTGGGCGATGTACTGCTGGCCGCCACGCAGCTGGCCGGCGACCGCGTGCCGCCCGCGCTCTGCAGTGCGCTAGGTGAGCATCTCATTCACTTGTATTGGACTCTCCATATGATCCTTGTGCAATAAATGTGTAATGTGCTGTTCTCGTTCTGTACATGTGCGGTGTGGTGTGGTGGCGCGCTGCAGCTGTATGTATGCACTTCCTGTTTCTGTCGGCGTTCTTCTGGCTGAACACGATGTGCTTTAACATCTGGTGGACTTTCCGGTAAGTTGTCTTACGCTAATTTACTTTTCATACATATCAAGTCTGTGAATCGATAATATTTAATACAATTATAATACATATATTTCATAAACATATCGGGATTGTACTTGTCACAAGTAAAAATATTGTAAATCTTATTCTATTGACAGATGAACACGTGAACATTATAAAACATTGTACATTTCATTCAATGACATTACTTTAATAGCTTAGTTAGATGTCTGAGGCCTCGTGTTGTTAATCCTAATAGATATTTACAATAATTCGTTTGACTTACTATTTATAGTCCACTGCTTCGGAACACTCATTAGGAAAATTACTAAATAATGACTACGCATCAGTAGTTCAACTTTATCAATGTAAATGTAAACATACACAAATTGTGAATATTACGGGTATTCTCCAGATATCACTTTTTTATGATGACTTTACTAAGTAATATGGAAATTGAATGCATATACAGGATACCAGTATATACAGTAAACAGTACTACAGTACTACAGTACTGTCACCGTTAGGTATTGTGTAGCTATGTTATACCTACTAAGATTACACTTACATAAAACACAGACCATCTTAATAATGAGGTTATTATTACTATTGTCTCATGTGTTTTTCTAATTGTTAAAATAAACGCGTAGGAAGTATTGTCTCGGATTGATTTCAAGTTTGAGCTCTAGAAGAAGATTTGCTGTTTTTGCTTGTTTTGTATATTGTCGAGTGTACATTTGTGTGTCTGTGTGTGTGTGTGTGTAATTGTGGGTACATTTTATTGAATGATTGTTTGTGAACTTGTCGAGCTCATAGCGTGACGTCACGTGACGTTGCATTTGTTAAAGTTCCGACTGAGAGTAGCAAGTACTAGCCCTACTAGTGAGTAACAGGTGTGGTATTGCGGCACAGGGACTTCCGGCCGACGTCACTGGAGCGAGGACAGGAGGCGTGCCGCCTGCGCGTGTACATGGTGTACGCTTGGGGCGGGCCGCTGGTGGTGGCGGGCGTGGCGGCGCTACTCGACCGCCTGCCACCTGCAGCCGCACCCGGATTGCTGCGACCACGTTTCGCAGTGCAGCGCTGTTGGTTCTACGGCGACATGGAGATCCTCGTCTACTTCTTTGGCCCCGTCGGTGTGCTGCTCTTCATTAACCTAGCGCTCTTCATCTCCACTACGCGCCAGCTCACGTGCGGCCTCTGGCGGCGCGATGAGGTCAAGTCCACATCAGAGAGGTGCGTATTTATAACGTCAACGGTTTTATCTTTGATTATTTCCTGGTTGACGTGATATAATAATTTGATGATTTCCATGCAGGGCGGCCCTCGGGCGCGTGTGTGCCAAGCTAGTGGTGGTGATGGGCGTGACGTGGAGCGCGGACGTGGTATCATGGGCAGCGGGTGGGCCCGAGTACGTGTGGTACGCCACGGACTTGCTCAACGCGCTGCAGGGCGTGTTCATTTTCCTGGTGGTAGGCTGCCAACCGCACGCGTGGGCGGCTCTCAAGCGCGCGGCGGCGGCGTGGTGCGCGCGCGCTCCCGGCGCCGGGGCGCACTCCTCCTCACACCTCCCCTCCTGCGGGGAGTCGCTCACGCACACCACTGCGGCGCCCGCGCCAGCACCTGCGCCGCCGGCCCTCGCCCCGGCGCCGCGGGTGCCCATGGAGACAGTGTGCTGATCGCACCGCCGCTTCGTCGGCGTTTTATATTTATTCTACAGTATTATTTTTGTACTCTAGTGTAACGATTACGAATGTATGACGTACCTGCGGCCGCGTCGAGGCTCTGTATATATACTTACGATAGTCGGCCTCGCGCCGCGCACATAGTGTATACGTGTTTGTATATGTGTTAATTTATACGATGGACTCTATTGACAAATCGCGTGGTCGCTGAGCATCGATGAACGTCTTGTCCGTTCGATTGGCTGTTGAAAGTTGAAATAAATGATTGTGAACTCTTAATAATATATTTTCATTTATTTCTCCCCTATTATTTCATTTATGTACATTATCCCATTGCATGCATTTATAACAGTGCGCGTAGTAACATAGCGGAGCGCGTTTATATCTTTTGTGCGAGCGCGTCGTCACACGGCACAGTGCACACTGCACACTGCACACTGCACACTGCACACTGCACACTGCACAGTGCACACTGCACAGTGCACAGGGCGCGCGGCGCGAGGCGGGTGCGGTGAGGTGAGGGAAGGCGAGGAGGCGGCGAGTGGCGCTTTCTCCACATTATGCAATTAGTGTGTGATCCAACGACATTCTTAAATATTATAGTGATTTAAATATTATTACTACTGTGATGCGTTGTTTTCGTTACAATATGCATCGGAGCTCCATTGAGCAGCGGCTGGTGGGTATGGCGAGGTCACCTTGACACGGTTCCAACTCGCCATAGCATTCGGTTACACCGTTTTTGGTGACGTCGCGTTCACGTCGACACCTCCATGTGTCTATAATGAGATGTTGTTCAAATACACACGGTGGCGGTGGCGGTGGCGGTGGCGGTGGCGGTGGCGGTGGCGGTGGCGGTGGCGGTGGCGGTGGCGCGATAAGGCGCGTATTGATATTCCTTACTAATTAGTATTCAGCTCGTCAGGCCGTCACCGTGTAATGCTCGTGACGCAACATCGACTGACGGCGCGACGCGGCATTGCAACAGAATTCGGTACTTAGAATTGTTTATTTAATTTAATAGCTTTCTAAGACAAAAGTGATTTGAGACATAATAAGAAATGATTTAGACTCGTTATAGATAGTCGCCGATTAATTTTGTTCTCATTAGTTGAAGTGATGTTTGGAATACGAACACAACCGTTATAAGAAATTGTGTTTCAACTTGGTGTATGCCATGTCCGTACTACGTACTACCTATTACGTCACATAGTATTCGTATTTAAAAATTGTTTTAACAATAAATGAGCTACATTGGCACATGGCTGTCACTCTATGGGTGACTACAAAAATATGAAAGCGTCTTACTATTAAGTGGATATTTACATATATGTATATACAGCAATGTGTTGTTCTATGTGACATTCTACGTAACCATAAACCTGGCCGAGGAAACCAGGAATTATATCGTATATTAATATCGTGGATATTTATTACGATGATAAAGCTTTAACCAATAATATATTTATTTGCGTAGAAGAGTCCCGCGGTTTGGCGTGCGGCCTCCCGCCTTGCATGCACAGGCACACAGGCACGCGGGCTGAGGCACACGAGCACTATGCACTATGTCGCATAATGCATAGTGCTGGTGTACTGGGTCTCCGGTCTCTTGCGCTTGATCTTAACTAGCTATTATCAGCTATTGTTCCGATTCTTCTTGGTGTTTGTTTTGTACGAGGGTAGCATTGTGTTCGTGACGTCACTGACTTACATTATAGCATATAACTACCTACTACCACTTATCTCTTTTCAGTTTTTTGCGTATTGTTACATTTGCTATTTATTTTTCGTAGAATCCTTTGTCAATTAATTTTACTTTATATTGTTTTCTTTACACGGTTTGAATTTGATTATTTTTACATAATTATTATTGATTATTATTACGCTGGATACATTTTTTAATTCTATAACAGCTTAAATACAGACCTACACAACCTATAAACATTTGTAACATACATAGTAACACACATTACATACACATTCATAGGTCACGCAGTGTGAGTAAAGAGTGACATTGAGGCGAGGTTGTTGTACACGGGGTACACACTGGCTGGTCGCTTTCTCCCGCCGCCGCTGCCGACACCGCCACCGCGCCTGCGCGGGCGCATGCTCGGAGCGCTACACTATGTGACCACACGAATGCAAATTACATTTGTGTATATATTTGCTATAAGCCATTATGTATAAGTTATTAGTTAATAACTTATAATTATAACTCAACTTATTTTAGACACTTCATAAATATTACATGTTAGTAACGAAAAGAAAAGAACTTAAAAATAATGTATTAGAAGATATTAAGAACGCGTTTTAATCATGAAAAGCAGTTTCTATCCGGCCGGCAGGGCAGGTGATAGCGTGTCATGTTCTCGTTTTGTAGTTCGCGCGGTGCAGGGACCGGGTTACAACCGCCGAGGTCGTCGATACCTGCGTCTGTGTGCGTCCGCACTACACACTAGTGAAGCGTAGAATGTAAGCTCACCGCAAGCGGTTGCAAGCGAACACTGCAAATGTCATGACGTGCAACTGCAACGAGTACACTCCACAATTATGTTCGTACAAGAGTGTGCTTCCAGGGACCTCGGACAATACTGAACCTGCTTTGTAGTTGAAACATGCTTTGTCTTGTGGCCACAACTTATAAACAAAGTGACCCCGAGGCGTGGAGTGTGCGGCGAAGGCGCAACGAGGCGTTGCCTGGACGCGCATCCCGCTTGCTTCATATTCAGTGCGTGCATTCTGTACCTGTCTCTGTGCGTGTTTGAGCGTACACCGTGCAGGTGACCTCGAGAGCCTCCAGCATAGTATTAGCCTACGGTAAAGCAAAACACCTTGTAATTTAAAACCAATTTTAAGTGATTTCTGTGTCAAATAGAGGAAGGAAAAAATTTATGATTTTTGATGTCCTGTCAATAATTTTGCATTATTCGAGGTCTAATCGCACTTTTGGACAGATATTCTCGTATATTTTATTTAGGTATAAATTAAATTATGTAAACAAACGTAATACTAACGCGATTGTTTCAATTCTGAAAAGAAAACATACTGTCATGTTGTTACGAGTCCTTCCCACGGTAAAGAGGGCTATCTCATTATTTTTCTGCAGAAATAACTTGTTGACAATCCACATACATCGAAGAACGATCCATTGTGCTCGACGGCTGTAGACTTCGTGACAACTGACAAGAGTTGAGTGCTATTATTTTATTATATTTCGAACTTTTAAAATAATTGTTGACCCACTTCGTACAAGCAATCAGTGTCCACTTATAGGTAAATCAATAATCACAAAGAGCACATTGTTCTTTACCACATTAAAACTTGCATTTTAGGTACAGATAGGCACAGCTATTATTGACATTTAAAACTTAAACTTAAACGATTAAAATTTTGATGAAATTGAAATTTCTTTTCATAAACATTTTACTGTACCTACATAAAACGATTGTTAAGAAGGGTATGTCGAGTCGTCTTGGATTGTCGGAAATAAAATAAAAGCGTAGAGCGTTCTGTATTTGACGCTTATATCTTTTTCTGTCCATCGATTACTCAGTCGCTTCTGAACCGATTCAAACAATTCTATTATAATCAGTTATACTTTTACCAATATTAATTGAAACGAATTGAACTAATTATTCCTTTATACTGCATTTGACGTTTTGAACAGTTTGCAGTGAGTTGTCCGCACTCCACGGTCACAACTAACAAACGACTCATGGCCAGCTAGTGGGGTAGTGGATCTGCCTGTTTGTTTCATTGTCCATTTAAATATCTTTCTAGGTTTTAGTTGTTGCTTAAGTTAACATCTTAAAGATATATTTTTTAGGGTAGGTTTAAAGTTTATGTTAATTTTAGAACTTTCTCTTCTGCCAACTTTAACATATTAAGAGAAGATAAAGCTAAGGAATTTTCACTCAAACATGTAGTTGCATGTTGGTACATTGGGTGCTGTAACCGAAATGATAATATAAATATTTGAAGTTTAATTTTCCCTGACTGCTACATCGTCATACATGCACATAGCCGACAGTGACGATTTAAAATAATTAATTAAAATTATCATTAATTAGTATTAAAACTTTATGTAAGTAAATACGTTATGAAAATAATTTATATTTAAATTTATGACTTGAAATGTGAATAATACTTTTATTTATAACTCAAAAGGGAAGCAAGTGTATGAAGTTACTTGTGGTCAGCCATCAAGTCGTCAGTGCTAAGGGGAAATAGGTCAGCATTTCTAAGTACAGGCGATGTCTCATCGCCGCCGTCGCGTGCTGGCGCCTGCGCCTGCGCAACTCGACCGATAAGCGATAGCAAGCACGTCCTTAATGCCAGGATAATGAGTGTCCCACTTCCTAGCCGATATCGTGACGGACATATATCTGTTGCACGTTCATTTCTAATGGCATGTTTTTGTTTATAATTAAATAAAGATTTAAGCAGTTTAAATATAGTGGCGAGCCCTTCTGTTTCTTAGTGACATGTAATGTACGTTTTATTCCACTTGACAAATATAACATTCTATCACTTGCTTTTTGTGTTTGTGTGTGTATATATGCGTGCGTGCGTGTGTCTGTCTATATATGCGTGCGTGCGTGTGTGTGTATACATGCGTGCGTGCGTGTGTGTGCCACGATCATGTCAATGATGAAGATAAATCGTGCGTAAAAGCATTCATTTGCTTTTAAATTATACAGTAACGTCGTTTTTATATACAAGTATATGTTTATGTTATTTCTTAAATATAACAATATAACTCCAGTGAGGCAGCTGTCTAAGCAGCATCTAATTTGGCACGTAGTTAGTTATCTTTAATAAATACACTAATTAAAATTCTTGTTACGTATTCTAATTATTAGTTCTTCAATTGACAGTTTTATATACATACCTATTTACAAAATTAAGTATAATAATAAATTGTTACGAAACTTAGATAAAATTATACACGCACCGTTGTAACGAGTCTTGCGAAGGAAGTTGAATAGCGGTCCGTCAACAGTCAAGTCATCAGTCAACACTGACATGGCCGTCCCGTCCCGAGCGCGTCTGTCGAGTACGTTGTGGACATACGGGTGGGTACATATACTACATAAACGATTGACATCTTCATAATTATTTTACTATGCACAAGTGATTGAAGTTATACGTCAGGTCATGCGCGACTACCTGCAACAGATACAATTTTTTCCTTAGATGAACTCGTTATTTCAATTATATTTAGCACTAACAAAAGTTTTTTTTAGTTTTGCAAAATCCTTGATGGATGCCTTGATATGTCGCTAATTGTTATGTCATCATATTGCTGGACAATCGCGGGCCGGCGGGCAGGCGGGCAGAGGGGTCGGTGGCTGTGACCCGGTTCCTTTGTCCGGAACTCCACGGTGCGCCGGCGCAGCTCAAGTTTCATCTCGAAGTCGTTTCTTGGAAACTCAACCGCTAATTGTGTCTACGACCGCCGCAGAGTGCAGCGTGTCTAACGACGACGTCGCTCGCTAATGACAGTCTACGTCGACTAGCACATATGACACAAGTGGCATCACAAATACAGCGACATATAATTAGACAAGCTATGGGATTAGTTCATAAAATAATACTAAATGTTCATATTTATTGTTATATAATATGATACATTTAGATTTTGTAAAATTTGATTGTGACGCCTTGCCGTGCTGTGCCGTGCTGTGCCGTGCTGGGCCGTGCTGGGCCGTGCAGGGCCGTGCTGTGCTGCGTGACTGGCATAACATGCTTGTTCCTATACATTTATATCTATAGAGGGTATTGTTGGTTCGCGTACTGCACATATTTGATTTACGTGCACATATTTCATGATTATGAATTTGTTTTGGGCTATTACTTAGATTAATGAATATTTGATGTTTTGTTTATTCTACAAATATTATAATGTGAATACACACCTATAAAATATCAAACAAGTAAATATAACTGCTATAGATAGATATCAATAGGTACTAGCAATGGCTTCCATATAAAATCGGACGGATTTTATACTAATGTCATTAGTTATTGAACTCATTGTGTTTATAATGTTTGTATATAATGGGTTCGAGCGGAAAGCAACCGACGAGGACAATAGTTAGTTAGTGAAGTCGCTGATATTAGGTACATGGTCATGTAATAAAGTCATAGTGTCTAATTACTATATGTACAGCTTGTTATAACTTAAAAAAACCGCACTAATAATAAATAGCGCTCTGATTTGGGAAAAAGATTACAAGAGATAATTAGGTATAGAAATGAGTACAATTAAAAAATATTAGAATTATCAATAATTATACTACACCAATCAGGAATGAACGTCTGACACAGACTTTAAAATTATCATAAATCACAATCGCTGATCCCAAAGTGAGTAAAATGACTACAGAGTACCGACAGCAGACTACTAGTAATATACGAGTATAATCTACTAACACGGAGATCAATATATACTGAATGTATATATAGTGTATGTATGTAAAGATATTTAGCAATAGATTAGTAAAATGTAACATTTATATTTGACTAGCGAATAGGATGCGGCTTCCTCCGCTTGATCCATGTTGTCGGATTGACTCTAACATAGCACACATGATATTCGAATACTCGTATATAGGTATTGTACTTCCAATTTAACTTTTTTATTAATAAACCGATTGAAATAAAACAAACACAATAGCGAAAACAGCATTTAAATCAGAATTTGCAAACAAAAGACAAAAAATTAAAATCTCGTTGTTTAAGATACGACAACTAGTAGATGTATCTATTACATACTCGACTATGGTAAGTAAAGAAAATGAAAGTAATCCATGAATCAGTTCAATATCCTCTCTCCAGTAAGAAGGTCGCTAATGAGGAAGTCATCATGAATCGTCATGGAGCACATTGGCATTCCAATAGGTTTATCCGTTTGTTCGATATCAAAATATTTAATTTGACATGATCTGTGCGTGACAAGAGCGCATTTCGCTTTGCTTTCACACCTGAAGCGTACTTTGTCACGTTTTAAGTCTCAATTATTATGGCGTAGGTACAGCTGAAGTCTGGAGAGGTGACTTGTGACTGGTGACTGGTGCCTACTGCCTCCTGCCTGTGACTTGTACTAAGAAGTAAAATGTGAAAGTATATCTTGATGTCCATTTCTTTACTTTACAAGTCATGTTTGTACATACATAGGTAGGTAGCTAATATTTTTAAATTGAACAGGTACTTTGTTTTTGTTTTTTTCGGATGAATCAATCAATGTCATAATAATCAATCATTTTTATTAAAATTACACTATATAAATGCCTACAATTATTTTTGGTCGTGATGCTCGCAATATAATAGAGCTATCAAAGCTTTTGATAAAACTCTTTGAAATTTCGCTCTGCTCGTGTCTGAATATCGGCGTCTTAATGAAGTGAAGCAGGATTGTGCGAAGGTTATTTCGTGTTTCCTTTTGCGCGTATGTTTCTTTAGACTATATAGTGTAATATATTTTATATATTTACTTAAAGCAAAACTTGTCACGATATTCATAATAACTACTAAATATCTAAAATTAAAATATATACATACGTCTATAGTATAGGTATCAACGTAACAAGAAACTGGTGTAAATGTACCAAACACCTATGAAGATACTATTTTCGTGTTACGTATATTAGATACATTTTAATTAGCTTGGTAACGAATAATCATTATTGTAGCTGTAAATAAAGTTATCAACTAAACTATACAATTAATGTGACTGCAGCGTCACGTGATCTGTACTAAATCAACATTAGATATCGGCTGTCAATTTAATATTAACAAAACGTACAAATTTAAACATAACTCTGTCACTGACACGCTCAGACGTCTTGCTTCACAGGCAATAAAGTAAATGGTCGTGATCTCTGAGCTCGACTGCATTGCTGCTTCGACCCGCACGGCTGCGCACGCGCCGCACCGCACCGCACCGCACCGCACCGCACCGCACCGCGTCGGTGCACCCGGACACCGCGCGCACTTCCAATCTCGGAGCTCGGCGTCTGGTAATAGTCGGCATGCTGGTGCATGCTTTACTATTGTTTTTATTGTTTCAGATAAGATTTAAAACATTTTAAAAGGAGATATCGTTATCTTTTTTACCTTTAGTTGACAAATTTGGTGGCAAGTATATAGTATATAGTATATATATATATATAGTAACCTAAACTAACCTACAAAAACATCAGTCACACTGTAGCTACTTATGACTTCGTTATTAGGTACATGAAGAGTTATCTTACTGAGTTGACACTCGACACACAATGACTCGGACTGTCTCTACACAAGGATGTCTCTGTCTACTTTACTGTATGCGGTATATAGCCTGAAGCAAAAAAAAATATTATTACAAATAATTGTAGACCTTCTTAGTAATCTTACTAATTGTAAGAGGAAGATACTTCCTAGTATGTACTCGTAATAATCATGTATATACATTACCACTATACAAACAGTATAGTACATACACCTCTATTTATTATTAAATTCGTTACATATTCCTAACAAGAGAAAACATTTCAGAAACGCCTACAGTTTCGAATACAACAACTAAGCTCGAGGTTGAGCTTGATTTCGATAGACGATAACGCGACGTGTCTATTCACACTCTTTCAAATATTGTTCCAGTAATTTAAAACTAAATTGTCCTCTATTGCTTTCAAAGTAAATTTCATATTTGAGGTCATTGGTGTAGTTAAGTAGTAATTTCGCGGTCGACTGGGCGCGGTCAGCACGCCGCGCTGGGCGGGGGTTCACAGCCCGCAGGTCCAAGGAGCCACCGCTGACGGTCGGTCTAATCGGACCACACCTTTAGTGATCAAACTCAGATAAACGTGAGGTCAATCTTAATTAGTCTTTTACTATTAAATTAAATCAATTATGTTTAATCAACCGCTTTACTAATTAAATTATTACAATTGCAGAAGAGTATTTCCTTTTAATATTTGTGTTGGTTGAGTAAGCGGTCGAAGAAAAAATAAACAGTAGTATGAATAAAAAGAAACTTACTTAAGTATAGATTATAGAATAACTAAATTGTTTAGTATCTGTACAGACCACAACGATCTCGTTACAAGCATCGAAGTAATTTCAATTGTAATTACGTATTTGTTTTAAAAATCGACCTTCATAGCAGCTATTGATATGTTTGCATTTCCTATCGTACGCTAATATTGCCATTTCCCAAGAACCTATAGAAGTGGTAGATAATTTAACATCCGGTGAACGGTCGCGCGATAACGAGGACTGTTCAATGAATGTCTTGTAGCGAGCGCGCGGGAGCGGGACCATAGGTTAGGTGATAGTGACATGAAGTCGTCCCACAAGCGCCGTAGGTACCTACTTGTGGTACGTACTGTGTCACTATCGTAAACATTATCGCCTCATTACTGTCCGCCTCGCTGTCAGCACTTTGCGCTAAATGTTCAAAAGTCTTCGTTATTGTCAATATTTTGAAGGAAACTTTGTTAAGGAGTAAAATCATTTGTAATTAAAGAAGCTTCATAAATACTTGTATATACGATTATTTACATGGAAATGATATGGAAACATCGTGTATCGTAATATCCTAATATTGCAGAAGTGGCCATGTGTGACAGCTCTAAATAAGTTGTAATGTCTTTCTCTGTAAGTGTACTAAAAACTGTTTTGTTGATTGAGTATGTACGAGTACCCATACAATTACAAAGGCGATAAAGATATTTCAACTTGGAAATACGTCATTTATTCATACTTTTGAGTTGTATAAACTTGGGGTACGATAGTTAGATATTGACCTAACACATTACACACCTATGCACCTTTGAGGTGCCCTCTCCACTCTCCATGTAATGCGACGCACTGCCGGTGCGGTGCTTGGCGGAGTTGTAGCGTCGGGCTTGTAAAGGATTAATTCCAGGCAATGTGTGTTGAGTTGCAGGACTCTACGCCGTGCTTTGACTTGCCAGAGCGAATAATAAATGAATTGTACAATATTGTAATATATAATATACTAATATAAACAGTCATAGACCGGTCCAGCTCCGGCTCCGGCAGTCAGCTACCACCGCACCGTCCTCACGTCTCTGACAAATGCATGCGATGACTAACGTTTATGTGGTTAATAGTTATTTATAATTTTATTTAATTAAGAATATTGACTTAATTATTCCACTTATAAGAGTCGCAGAAGTAAGTGCGTATAATTTATAATGTTTCTGAAGAAGACTATGATGTACACAGTATGTAGTACAGTAGTGACCTTAATAGTAGGTGTACCGTCAGTCACCACTTACCACTCACCAGCGTACAACGGTACCGCGGCCCCGACTCGCCGTGTCTTACCGCCTGCCACCTACCGTCGCTACTCGCTACTAGCTACCACACGACTCGGCGGGAGCACGCTGAGCGATGCACTTCACGCTCTACATACACTTGTCAGTGCTAATCAAGGTCACCATTATGATTCTTATGTTTACGACCTGTTTACTACATATGTATGTATGTATGTATGTATGTATGTACATGTTTGTCTTTGTTTGGTTTTGACCTGTATTATTGTTGTCTGCATTAAACATAAAAAATGGTCCAATTATGTAGAGTTCAGATCGTATTCAGTTAACTCTGCAAATTGTATAAACAAAAATATATAATCACATACGCTTTTTTACATACTTAAATACAATAAACCTAAATACAGTTCTACAAATACGTAAATATTGTGTATTCTATCCCTAACATAGTTTCAATTATCATTCAATTAAATACATTTACATTTTAAGCACGAGTATATTTATCGTGCTTATTTTACATACGTTAACTTTTATATGGATTATGCAAAGAAGATATTATATTATTATCAACGGAGCAAGCGAGCGAGTGTGAGGACGGTCGGTGTCTATAACTTGAAGCAAGAGGCTGACGTGTCCCAAGCGTCGCGTCGTTCGCAGTTTCTTACAAAAAGCAGGTTTCGTTTCCGGACGCGACGGGTCGTCGTAAAAACTCTTTTCTTTACTCGTTTTTTGCAATTTGCACTCGATATTGTGAGTCCGCTATCTGTAATAATGTAACTTTTTATCATAAGACATTAGTGTGACACTCGAGTAGAGTTCAGTGTTTTTGTATGTTTTAATAAATATAAATTACTATTATCTAGAGCTTGGCGCGACTTATCATGTGACTGAATCGACGTAGTGGCAAGTGATACATGTATGGACTGAATCAGTCCTTCAAACCCGAATTCTGAATAGACACTAATACTCGTACAACACCCGACACACACGCGACATTGTTTACACCGCTGACAGTCGTGTCGCGTCGCGTCGCGTCGAGGTCGGTATTGTGTTGTAATTACAGAGCAGTCGTCAATGAGTTGACGCATCAGGTGTCTCGTCTCAGAGCGCTATAACTTTCATTCTCACTAAGTTCCGTCCGGTTCAGTGGAACCGGACGGAATCGGACCTCGAAACGAAACGGACCTCTGTGGAATGCTATCTACTAATCTATCTAATAATCTTACTTATTTCCCTACAAAATCAAGCGGATCTTACAAAATGTTGTACAATCAAAGCCATAATATATGGATGAGCTGTCACAATGTTCTCTTGTTACGGATATTAGTATCAAGATTAACTAAAGTTGAACCGCGATCCAAGAGTCGCAACATGACATAATAATATAATTGAGTAGCTCAGTTGTTGTAAGTTTATTTTATTCATTATTTTATTTGTATCATGAAATCACCACACATAGGTATTAGACCTTGTAAGCGCGTCTGTTCCGGCTAGCCTCACCAGTAGTAGCACCAGTACCAGTGAGGGCGTGAGGGCGCGAGGGAGCTGCAGTAGTTGCTCTTATCGCGAGAGTTCCGTCTATATGTGTCCGCCGCGCCGCGCCGGTGCAGTGTACCTACTCACTACTCAGGACAGATAACAGCACGTTTTGTTTGAATAACTCTATTGTCTCAGACTACTTCTGCAAGTATTGAGCTAGGACAAAAATGTAATAAATTGAGATAATTCAAATATAGAGTTTCTATTTTAAACGTTATAATGAATCAATATATATTTGTTATTAATATTCACGTGTTCAGCGCGTAGTGCGAGTAGACAGACAGACGGACACAGACAGACATAGAGACATATATGAAGACAGCAATGAAAAGTCACTCCGAACTCTATTCTCGCTATAACTCGGTTTAATAAAATGTTTTCTATAATATGACATTCCGCGCAGTTTCTTATTAGGTATATGAGCGCAAAATAAATTAATGAAGTAGATAATTAAATATATATTTTGAAACTAACCACATTTATTTCTAAGAAGAAGTGAATAATGTTTATGAATATTTAATGTTATTTTAAGTCTTCAACAATTAGAATTATGTAATACTTGTTTGTTTTGTGTACAGTACAATATTTAGCTTCCTTCACGTTATTCGTTTTCCTTCAAGCCCGAATACCGGGACCAATGTCTCCACAGTCACAGTCACAGTCACAGTCACAGTCCTCGTATAGCTTAAGTAAGCTACGAGTATAACGACGACGCAGCGGTCCGGCAGATATTGCGCAATGTAACAGCAAAAATACGGTTGAACGTACTACAAGTGGGGCAAAAAACCAGTTTTGTATATAATCGCTATTTGTCTATTTTATGTTTATGTTTTTATACACATACATACATACATACATACATAATATATAAAAGCTAGTAGTGGTGGTCCAGGGTCGGCTATTAGGACTCAGTTCACATCATAAGTGCCTGCCCTGAGGCGTGCAAATATAGCTCCTGTACACAAATACATGAAATGTATCTACTTATATCCTTTACTTAGCGCCTGTCTACATTGTTATGTCAACAGTATTACACTATCTGCCACGTGTAATGGTTTACACAGCTTAAATGTAAATTGAATATTGTTTAGTTCTAGGCCTAAACATATACAGTACAGTCTACTGTGTACTGTCTAGTAAGTTGCTCACTTCATGCCGGCCGGTGGAGGCGTCAGGCGACATGCTAAGTAGAATGGACAGTCACGTGTGCACTTCGGCATCTGTCCCCGCTAGTAGGTATTATAACATTTATTTAAAGAGACGCTACGTCTTACTTCTTCAGTTAACTGGCTGGTGTACTGTAACTTTTGCAATAGATGGCATCAAGTATTATATTATAACGTAGACACAACAGTTAATAATAACTTATATATATATATATATATATATATATATATATATATATATATATATATATATATATATATATATATATATATATATATATATATATATATATATATATATATATATATATATATATATATATATATATATATATATATATATATCGTCACGGACCCCAAGACTACCTCGAATGAATGTGTTGCGTATGCGGTCGGACCGCGTAACGCCACACATCCATCTCAGCATCTTCATCTCCGTGACGTGAAGTTCCTGAGTGTGCCGAGATAATGTTGGCCAACATTCGCTGCCGTATAAAAGAACCGGTCGGATAATGCTCTTGTATATCAGTCCCTTGAGCTTGGGCGGTATTCTGCTATCACAGACTACACCGGTGACCTCCCGCCATTTGGCCCAGGCAGCGTTTATACGGGCATGGATGTCGTGGTCGATGCCTCCAGACTCATGCATAACGGCTCCAAGGTACCTGAACTTCTCCAACTAAACGGCTGGCTCAGGCCTAATATGGACATATTGTCAATAACACAACAGTTAATAACAACTTATATATATATATATATATATATATATATATATATATATATATATATATATATATATATATATATATATATATATATATATATATATATATATATATATATATATATATATATCGGGATACGTTATGAAGACACTCAAATATATGAGTTAATATAATGTAAATACATGACAATCTACTGATATCGTTTAGTGTCATTAAATTTCATCAATCAATATCAAACTAAATGTTTAATCCACATATTATACCCACAGGGTACCCGTAGCAGGGATACACAATAAGAGCAATATACTGCATAGATGATTGTATACAGCGTAGTCAAGTGCATTTATATCTCCAGAATGTCACCGGCTAGATGCGTGATTGTAGTTTTCCTTAAGACTTTACTAAAAATGAAACTTAATTTAAATATTATAAGCAAATCTGTGCGATAGAAGATGCACTGTAGGGTACTGCTCGGTGCGGGGCCAGGTGCGTGTGGTGCGGGTGTGCGGGTGTGCGGGGGTGCGGGTGTGCGAGGGTGCGGGGGGCGTGAAATCAGATCGACGTCAACAATGGATGCCCTCACCTCATGAATACCGAGCCGAGACGTATCGCTGAGGAATGCTGTGACTTGTGCATGAGTCTTAATAATAAATAGTAGTAAGTAGTCGCCCAGCGCCCTCGCGACCAGCGACTTGCATGCACCTTGGACTGTTGTCTCGACATATATACATACATACATACACACATACACACATACACACATACATGTGCAATATGGTACATATTGATATTGGTATGAATATATTTTATTTAAGTGTTATGCTATAAAATATTTTTATAATATACTTTTATTATAACTTGGTTTAAATAAATATAGTAGGCATTGCTTGCTACCCGCGACTCGCGCGACTGTGAATGTGTGGTATGTGAGACTATGAGACGTCGTTGACAGATTAATAAAAGTTTTTATTTTTTGGTTAAAAAATAAAACTGGTTTTGCAATCAAAATGCAATTAGATACATTCTTAAAGATAATGTAGTTCAAATTTTACGTTGCAACGTAATATTTATTTTCATTTAAAGAGTCCTAAAGTATACACCCGTACATATAAACATACAAATATCGTAACTATCGCCGTAACAACGCCATACAATGATGCATTCGTAGGTTAAAGACAAAATGCGTTGACTTCTGACATCTCCTCGTTTCGGCGGCAGCGGGCGGCCACTGAATAATGCAACAGTGTCATACTCGTATGTCAGTCACACTAACAGCGACTAGCCTCGCCTCGCCTCGCCTCGCCTCGCCTCGCCTCGACCAGGGAGGGGCAGTGTAGCGTCGTTGCATTCATTTCCTTGCAGTTTTCTGACATTTGAAAATGATAGATACTTTTTAATATATACGTTAGGTTATACTTATTTCTTTCTAAATTTATTTCTAGATCAGACTTTACAAAGATATGTGAAATCTTACTCAAGTGAATATTTAACTTAACGAAACATAAGTGGAAGTAAAGTGGAACGAAATTATTTTTGTTTCACTTTAGCCACTGCTGGTCCGTTTATACGAAAACTGAAATCCAGTTATGTAAATGAATGTCTTCGTTTTATTTTATGCTATAAATGTATCTATTGTATGAACAATATGCGTTTATACTCGTTATACTACTATAATACTAAAATTATTAATCGAATGTTATGAAAAGTTCAAATTGTTTAACTCCTAAGTAACTGTACGTATGTATTTGCAAACAGTCATGTCTTGAAAGGCAGATGTTATTGTCACGTTGCGGTCAAAGTACAGGCTTATTGATATTAGCGATAACGATGACAACCGCTCCGCTCTCGTGACGTCACTACGACACTGCGGTCACTGTCATAGTGTCTAGTGACCACTGACCAGTGAGTGCCCGAGTGGTGAACAGCACTCACCACTTAGAACAAGCCACGAGCATTGAGCACTATATATTGTCCAGGTCCTGTACTCTGTGCCAGTTACCAGCACAGGGTAAGACTATATAATATACGAGTATAAACAATGTATAAGATCATAAGCAGAGGGTAGAAAATATGAAAATTACGATTCGGTCAAATGAAGTCAAACATTTCATGAAATAGTCGCGCGTTTAGTTGAACGATTCGTATGATGCTCGATGATTTCGTGAAATGGTCGATTGTAAGAGGACGTACGTATCACGTACTATACTCGTATAGTAGTCGAGAGTAGGCCGAGATTTTAAATGATAGAAATAAATTTCTTTTATTAATATTTTTTTTTAATTTTCCACCTCTGCTAGTTATATGTTTGAATGCTGTTTATGTGAGCTCAAAGGTATGAGATTATGCTAGTAATGCATTCATGCATGTTACCGTATGAGCTACCATGATGCACCAGTGGTACCAGTGGTGGTGGCTCACTGCACCCGCACTGCACCCGCACTGCACCGGCGCAAGTCAAAGGGAACCAATTACAATTATTACAAAGGGGTAACTAGATCAGTCACGCGCGCGGACCGACGGGGACCGCGGCGGAGGAGATCTGCGCACTGCGGGGCGACTCGCTGTAATTGCGCGCATTTCATGGTTATTAATAATTATTTCTAATACATTGAATTGGTATAAGCTACATATTAATACCTTCTCTAGTTCTTTGATAATCCTGGTACCTAATTATGACACTTAATTAGTTAATTTAAGTTTTGTCTATTTACTTTATTACAAGTAATAAAAATGTACTTTTAACGGATCGCGGATTGTTGTTGATAGCCTGTAACCAGCAACTCAGCGAGTGTTCGTACGACGTTCGATGACGATCTTTGATGACGTTCTTTTGTACATCATAATGTCCCTTTAGCAAGAAACAATAGTAATCATTTAGACAAAAGTCATTACTCATTAATCAATTATTTATTTATATAATTTTTTATTCTAATATCATATATGGGCGCGATGCGTCCCGCGCGTCTCCTCGCGTCCCCTCGCGTCACCTCACGTCACCGCGCGTCACCGTGCGCGTGCGCTGCACGTGCTGGCTGCAGCACACGTGTCCCGCACAACTCGAAGCTAACAAAGCTCGTCTTACCGGCCGCCGCCATCGACCCGCAGCCGGTAGTACTGCACAAAAACTCTTATTATATTATTCAGTTCTTCATAATAAATGACGCAGACAATATATGATGTTTTTGTCCGAAATGAGACAGTACACAGATTTTAATAAAGAAATAAATATTTAAAATATTTTCGTCTTTGAAATCAGAAATATAAATATATCACATCTACAGCGCGGCAACAAAGTGATCTACTACTACTACTACTACCTTTACCATAGCGGAGTGACGACTGTGGCTGAGGCGAAGGGGGATGATACTCATGATCAGATTTCCTATTTGTAAAGTAAATAACATCTTAATTCATACCTTAATTTATATATTACTGATGAATGACGTTATTTAAAAGTATTATTAAATAATTAATAGAAGGACTATATACTATAGTAGCTTTAATTGTTTGAATGGAAATATTTTGTAAATAATGGTATATAAAGAATATTGGCGTCGTAGTCACGGTTCAAGACGGAAGAGACGACGGCGAGGCTGCGCGCTTGCCCGCCTTGCGCCGTGGGCACATTCTCGATATCTGCCTCATACACTAGTGGCATAACTTGCGTTCTCGCCTTTGAGGGAGATAATTACAGCATGCCATAAATTGCAATGAAAATAATAGCTGCCTCGATAGCACCGCATTAAACTACCTTCTTTTATGGGGTTTTTAATGAACGGCCGACGACTGGCAGAACAGGACGACGCGCTGCACTAGCGACTGTACTTGGCGAGATAATAAATAGCAATTAAGAGTAACCTACTTGTAAATATTATCCGTGAGAGAATCTGAATCATATATGTAGTGAAGTTGTTGACTTCTAAAATAGAAAATCAATATGTAACTCATTTATTTCATTTAGTCTTAGTTTTCATTTGTTTTCGGTCGGAAGTGTGTTGTGTTTTTTACGGAAACATAGCATACTTAGTTAACAAAGTCAAATATAATGTAATATGACATCGAAGACATGTCTGAGTCGGAGTGGAATCGGAAATAACTGCCGCCTCCATTTTTTCAGCGATCCGTCTCGAGCTCGACCTTTAGCACATTATTGATTCGTAGTCACTTCATAAATCTAAATTGTTAATAATCTAATAAATATAACTCATGTGTAACAGATTTAGCCTCTATTTGTAAGTGTATGGTCCCTCGCGGACCCTCGCGCCGCGCGTCATCTGCGGATTAAAGCGTTGAAACACCGCTTAGACTAAACATTTATGTAAAATTCAAAACGTTGCTAAGAAGTCATTAAAGTTTGTTTATTTGGTGTTAAATATTAAATCCATGCAAGGAACTAATGTATTTAATGGAAATCAAGTTATCAATATGCATGCAAAATTTCATCCTAAATATATAATGTATGCGAATGTAGGCGACTATGACGTTAGAAGAATGGAAATATAATTAGTTCATATAATATGTGAAGTTCAGAGAACATGCCGACTTGTGCGTCGCGAGTCGCAACAAATATACAGGTCACCGTAATTTTTGGCACAGTGCTGCAGACTGTTGAAGCTAGTTCAGTGACCGCCCCGTCAACGACGCGCTCACTGCGCTCACCGCGCTCACCGCGCTCACCGTGCACTCCACATCATATGATATTTATAGTTAATTGAAATAATAAACTAAATACAGAAAGTCTACTATCGGAGCAGATAGGGATGCCTCAACGTCTTCGTGAGTGATAGTAATGAGGAAGAGCACTTAGTTGCGTCTATAGCGCGTCTATAGCGCGTCGAGCACACACACTGTGCGAGTGTGCATGTGCAGTCTACTCGCCGAGGACTTTGATTCGCTTGATTGTTGCAATTAATCAGTCGGAGCAGGATCCTCGCATCGCCCCACTTGCTCCGCGCTGCGATCCACTTTGAAGTGGCTCCCGGATTGCTCACGTTACGTAATAGGTTAATAAACTGTCACGCACGGCTTGTAGGTATATCTGTGAAGTATTGAGTTGGTAAGGAAGACATCATGTCTCATACACAGTTTCTGCAAAGTCAGATGAGGACCTCATCATACCGTCATATGAGGTGCCGTCAGAGGCAACAGCGCGGCGCGGCGGGGGAGGGTTGTCTCTGAGTGTCATTAAATATACACATGGCCCAGTTTTTGCACTATTTCACAAAAACAAAGTCAGCATGTTTAGTATTCTCTTTATGTTTTCTGTAGTAGTAACTTTTTTAGGACAACACAGTGTGTACGTGTCGTTACTTTAATAATATCATCTGTACATTTTTCAAAATAAATAAGAATATCATTACTATTTATATTATTAAGGTTGATTGATTATATAAATGAGGACAGTCGTGGTGCAGAGTTACGTTGTCTGTCTCCACTTGGGGAGAATAAATTACCTATTTTAATATTTTTTGCTCTAGTAACAAGGCAAAAGCGCGGCGTTAAGTCCCGCCACTTAACACGTGAAGTCTCGAAAGGCGGAAATCAGGGAACGAAGAGTTTTAACACTAAGTGTCTTCTGCCTACTGCTTATAAACTAGTGTTTTTCTATATGTTAACTTATTGAATTACTACACTACTCTAGCTCGCGCCGTACCTACGTCCTCATCAAGTATCGTTGAAATTATTGTACGCCTGTTACAACTTTTTTATGTTGTTAGCAGCTAAGTGGAACTTTTATGTTTTAAAAAGCAACATGAAGCTGATGCACATTACTATTTACTGTAGTGTTAGAAGGCTGTACTCCTGCTGTGTCCGACTGCCCGAGCACTGCCCGAGCACTGCCCGAGGCGTATCTGTCGGGGTCCTCAGTCACGTCTCATCTCGCGCTAATCTGTATCTGAGCGGGGGGGACCGGCGCGGCGCGTGATGTCGCCTCGCTTTGTTAGAGCTATCACATAATCCTCGTGAAGTCGGTTAAAAATTAAACATATTGATATTACTTTTAACAGCAATCGACGATACAAGTAATGATTTTATACATTTTTATTCAATAAGTAAGGGCGGGCCGGTAAGGGCGGGCGGGGCGCGGGGCGCGGGGTGCGATCTCCACAAACGCTGTCCACTCTCCACACTCCTCTCGATTAGTAAATAAACACAATAAGAAAACGGAAGCTTTCTCCTTATCTTACTTACTCAGTATTTGTTTCTCCTTTTATTCTATTGTGGTTGCAGCATATTAATAACTAAAAGTAAGGCGCTTTTATCAAACATACTCGTCTATAAGTAAGGCAAATATACAAGCCACATATTTCTTGGTGAGGACTTAAATATATTATTATGAGAACTATTAAACAACTTTTCTTTCGACTGAGTTTCAATCAACCCTAACGTTTCTCACTTTCTACAGTAGGTCTCGTATAGACGAGATTGTAAGTCATTCATGGTTTAGACCAAGACTGACGGACGTCTAGAACATAAGAGTCTCTATGTGTATAGAACTGTTTTCTGATCTGGTAGTACGTGACATGTGATGTCAAATAAAATAGAGCAGGTATATGAATTATTTGGGTAATTAATATTTGTACCTGCCCTATTTACCTACTTTATAAATGAGAATTCGGTATAAATATTGAATTATTCAATTTAGGCACGACCCTGGTTTTTAAAAGCTTAAAATTTGATGTTCTTATCGGCTCTTATCAGTTTGAGTGCCCTTTCGCGCGTTTTAAATGGATAGACGGACTTTCGGAGCGGTCGAGTGATAAATAGGAGTTTTATATTTTATATTTAGAATTTTCAAATGTGCAATTTTTGTTATAACGGTATTTTATGCCCTGACTAAAATTAAAAATGTCATCCATCATTAATTATCGGAATATTACGGGTACTGTTCCACTCACGGGTTTTCCTACTAACGTGGCTAGTACTGCGCGGTATATACGCAACTATCACTCTCTACCCGCGCGGCGTCGTGATCGATGGGGTAAGTGATTGATGCTCTCTACCCCCCCATATCCCCCCCATGCATCACGCGGTACTCGGTCACCCGCAGGGTTCATTATACAAACTTAATCTTTACATATATTTAATTTCCATGAGTAATTTTATTATATTTTGCAGATGTCAGCATATTTTGAGCTTTAGATAATTACGCTTTTATACGTACATATAGTAAAACTGTTCTATTTAAAATTTATGATATTATTATAATTTTTATCCTTAGTAGCGTTTTATAAATACATAAAACCTATATAAATTAATAAAGTGTACATTATGGTATTTTTATAAGCTGATGAATCAATGTACGTGACGGCAATAATAATAAATTCTACGAGAGACGTAAATGTAACGGGAGCAGTTAACGCGAGTACATCACGAGTCTCGAGTCTCGAGTCTCGAGTCTCAGTCGGTCGACCGGCGCTCGAGCTATGACTGTCGGACAATAGCGCTTGCCGCATGCTAATCGGAACAACGCGTCAAAACTGGTTAATGGCAAGTCGCCAGAATACCGAGAATTTGCTTAAAAGAAAGGGCGCCATTACCAGCCACATGGCGGTGAGCGCGCTTAGCGGGAGGAGCGGGCTCATTAGCTAAACTAAGCTCCCGGCTATTCAAATGCATATTACCTTATTGTTCAACTTCTAAGAAAGACGATTTCTTAAAACAGAAATATTTTATAAATTTCTTTTATAAAGTTTGTCAAGATAACAAACTTTACTCGGACATTGCTTTGTTTTAGAAGTATATCATATGTTTCGTTGAAGTAACGCGAGTTTTCGCTTTATGCTATGAAAATATTATTTATAATTTCGAGTGCTACGAAACTAGTCTGTACGCATAATTTGGCACTCATATTTATGTGAAATGTACGCGTTACAGATAGTGCAGTGGTCTGTTAAAATTACTAATTCGATTTATTATAATCTTTAATTTACCAACAGTGCGGAATATTTACATTTAGTCCGACGCAATATATATATATATATATATATATATATATATATATATATATATATATATATATATATATATATATATATATATATATATATATATATATATATATATATATATATATATATATATATATATATATATATATATATTTCAAAGTAAACGTAAGTGGAATTGAGGAAATGAGAGCAGAACAAATCTGCAACCGTCGCTTTTGAAGTGTATGATATATGATGTATGAGCAGATGGCAGGCCGCAGGTATGGCCGTAGTCCCACAATATTAGTCCCCGGTCTGCGCCTGCGCACCGCACCGCACCGCGCCGCGTCTCGCCGCCCGAGTTCGACGATCGCGCTAGATAAGCGAAACCAATGACGTAATAACACTAATTTATTACCTACACGCTCACTACACTCGCTACACTCACCAGTCAATAGCATGCAGTTACACATTGCAGCAAAGTAATAGCATCGTCCATCTGACAATTATGAGTCGAGACTTAAATGATACATGCAAATTGTTTTGTTACAAGAACTAAATTAGTCTCACACAAAGCGTACACTGTACGAGTCCGAGTCCGAGTCCGTTTCCTTATTCGATCTTAACACTGAATTATTGTTATCATCTTTGTATTCTTGCAATAAAAGCCATGTTTTACGAAACTGGACAGCGACGGACTATTAAAAGGTGTCGGCGAAAACATGCTTCTTTGTTTGAATGGAATGTTGGGACATTCGAGATACTATGTCATAATAAAACGTCTCCGCGTTCCACTCATAGACGAAGTCGTGGGAAATATTAGCATATTTTAGTATTTAATTAAACCACTAGGTCCTTGCGGCGCCATGTGGCCCTCGGAAGTGCACTTACAGGGTAATTTGTTTATCTCGGCCGCTAGCAAGTTGTTTATCTGGTCGCAGCGTGCAGCGTGCAGCGTGCAGCGTGCAGCGATGTGCTGTGTGAGACTGCTCCACATTTATTTCATTTTTGGAGCACTTCGGTCATGCTTTCTCCGCTAAGTGTTACATTTCATTCTATTTTTAAGTCTCAATAGTATGGTGTGAGAGGAAATTTATATGACTAGACACTAAAAATGTCGTCGCGCTCGCTCCACAATAATTGAACACATCGTAAATTTTTAGTTGTATCACAGAATGTGAATTATACGCCATTACGCCATTTGCACGACGTGGATAAATGGTGTCAGGTGTTTCATAGCTACTGCTCTCACTGGACGGGGTTTGTTGATCCTTATAGTGACCACGTTCTTGTATCCATGCTGTATAAAGATCCTTACTGGGATGGAGATCTAACCGTTACAGTGAATTATAAGTATAATCTAGCTGTCGTCAAAAAAAAGTAAAAAATGTTCTCTCCTTATACTGTGATGTAGACGTGCATGCATGTTGTAGTTACTATGCATAGATGCAAGTAAATTTTTTCTTCGCTTAGATTCCGTTACTAATTGTAACTACTTGTAAAATCCAGGTAAACCAAGTCTCGGGTATGAACTGTCTATAACGTCACACATGCACATGTACATGTTATATATGTACATATGCATGTTTGGTTCGTGGCAGCATTGAGGCAGGTGGGTTCCGCAAAAGGTTATGCAATCCTTAGTAGTCCTTATTTAGTTACACCGCGTTATGCGGAAGTGCCGGCGACTGCTCGAGTGTTCCGCAAACGCTAAGTCCTTAACCTCTGTTTACGATTTAAATGGAAACGCATAACGAAGTGGTGAAGTACTGTACTGTACTAGGGAAGATTAAACCCTCAGTTTTTCACTTTCTGCTTAAGTTTTATATATCACGTGCTCAAGACGCGGCTGTCGCAAGTAAATCTACCAGAGTGATAAAAAAACATGATAAATTTCCCCAAATGAGAATGAAATCCATAACTTCTGCGTGAACTGTCTGACCTTTCCACTGCACCAATGATAGTGATATTATTATGTCAGCCTAATAAGCTTGATTAAGGGTGAATCAAGGTTATACGTGTTAATTACTTGTAGATAGCTATCCGTCGCAGTCGACTGCTGGATTAAAATACCGACGTCGACAGTTGACTGGAATGCTCAGTCACGCGCATGAGCTGCGCGTAAAAAACAAGTTGTTGGATAGCTTTAATAAAGTTAATTATTTTTACTAAAAACTACTTGCCGTAAATGAAGTACTGTTGACTGCTGTCAGGGTTGATAGTTTACTCATTGATATGGAATCTAGGTAAGACTTCGCTACTCATAAGACAATAATTTTATTTATACATAATATATTTGTAACGTACAGTAAAATAAATCAAAAAATTAAAAAAAAAAACTACCGCCTAAGTCCTAAAAAAGCCATAATTTAAATGCATATCGAGATAACATGAGATGTTATTGCTATTACATATATTATGCAATACTATATGTGAGATAATTCTCGCACATATAAGAGATACGTCATTAAAATGTGGAAAGAAATAAAGCGAATATAGATATGAGAAGAGAAGAGATAAATATAAATATAAATATGAAAAGATATTCCTTAAAAATTTCAATACAGTTCCAAGAAATCGATAGTATTTTTGTATTGTTACTCATTTGTTTGTCGATATGTTAACAAAGAGCGTGGTGCTCTTAGCGACATCATATATCATACGTCGGCTATCAGCGGACAGGGACGCACTAGCAAGTAGTAAATAAGATGTGAATACAAGGGCACATAGTCGCAGGGACGGACGGTTCAAGTAGATATATATAAACTTCGCAATTATTGAAATTAACGACAAAATATGTTTATTAGAGCACTTAATTTTTTAATAATGTAGTAATGAGACTACGTAGTTTTTCCCACGTATGTTCTATGTTATATTATATACGATTTCTATTTTTTGCACCTATTTTAGAGAAATTGCTATTTATATAAAACCTGAATCAGCCAACGTCTTCACTTGGTCAGGAAAATTCAATATATTCTTTATTCAAATAGATTTACAAAGAATTTCGGATCGTCGAATGTTCTTCTGAGAAGAACCAGCAAGAAATTCAACAGTTGCTCTTTTCAATATAAAAGTTCAAATTTTGTTATTATTTTAACAATATTATGGTAGCAATGCCTGACCTCAGGAGAACTAACCAGGACCTAAGAAGAACTAACTAAATAATTAAAATATAAACTTTTCTCCTTTACATGGTCATGTAAGACTAGTTTTAAGTGAAATCAAAAGAATAAAATTAAATAATTTATTAAAAAAATCCTAATGTTAAAAATCGGCGACAGAAACTTCACATACATTGGTAGGTACATCATCGAGTATGCAGTATATACACTTTTATAACTATTTTATGATTGACTGACTGACTTTTCTTTCTTTATATCACTTTTCGAGTCTTCTCAGTTCTCGACGTGACTTAGAGCGAGAGAGCGTTAAGGCACGATAACAACGCTCTCGCGCTTCCATCTGTATTCTGTTATAAATAGACATAAGCAATGTCATAATTATCATGTTCTTATCAGTTATCAGTTACGTCCAATGATACCGAGCGCACTGGCACTGGCACTGGCACTGGCACTAGCACTGGCTAGAGTCACGCCGGGAGTGCACTCCCTCGACAAGTATGTGCACTGTATAGTGAGAGCTCTGGTGCAATTGTAAAAGCATTGAAAATACATAATATCTACATATACGTATCTCGTATGATTATTTTGTAGATAATAATGTATTGAATACTTAATTTATTTAGGAATATTTATTAGCTGGTTATATTAATAAATTATAATATATTTTAAAATGTTACATATTATAACATCGTGCATTGAGCAATATTCATTGTTCTTTTTTTTATTTAATAAATAACTAAACATAGCTAGACACAGAGGAAACTTAGTCTATACAATCAGTTCTCCACTCTCCGCCCAATTTTCTAGACAGCGTTGAGCTCCGTCACTCAGACGGAGCTCAACGCTGCAATGTGTCTTGTATATTCTCCCCACTTGAATTGGAACTCACAACCGGCGTGTTTACAGTCACACGCTATGCCACTGCGCCACGACAGCCTCTACTGGGCCTTTTTTATGTTACTAGATCTATATAGTAAGTATTAGTATACTAGCAGAAGTATATATACGTTTTATAATGAAACTATATATTATTATTAATAATTAAAGAACAAGTCTTGCAATTACTCCGCAGTGAGCATACATCCGGCGTGCGGGAGAGCGAGTCCGCCAAGGTACGTACAAAAAGTCAGTCCATTTAAAAATGTACAAAAAATTAAGAACTGTAGTAATGGTAGTCGTACGTACGCGTCAGATTTTATAATTACTGTATATTCCGCTTTATTTGTATTTAAAAATATAATATTATAATATTATATAAAAATTTGACAATATTCGTAGTATAGTATTTCCAATATTTATATTAGAAGTACTTTGCGAGTCGTCGAAACTCTCGATACTCACAAGCGAACCTATAACCTAGACCTTCTGCCACTTTATATAAATTTTATTCAAATTCTATTTTATAATTTAACAATTAAATGCGTAAAGTTCCTTCACCCAGAAGTAAGTCTCTATTGTATAGATGGAATATTTATAAGTGATATGCGTGTCTATCTTTGGAATCCATAAACACTAGACGAAATATTAAACCTCTAAAACTAAAGTAAATGTTTATAAAAAAATTGGAAACATAATAATTTACACCGACCACAGAATTGTATTGAAATCATATTGTATTCATTGTAAATACGTACACGGGACGTGTCTAGTAACAAATGAAATAATCAGAAATATTATATCACATTCTAGTTATTTTGTTTTATGAATCAACATGTCCTCCTAGCTCCCATATCCTCGCTGAGGAGCAGCTCAGCGGACGAGGGTAAACGTGTCGGTTGTTGGTTCACTTCCCATTCGGGGAGATAGCATTATTTTTATTTTCCTCGCTCTAAAGCCACGCTAACTAAATTGCAGGCATTTACTAGTAAATAAACAAATACTTCTCAGATTTCTATTCTTTATTTATAATTTTAGTCTGATGTAAGAATACTTCATTTCATCTATTTTAGTATTTATAAAGTATTTTCACGCTGATGCACAAAAAGTACTCGGTAAGAGAGCGTCAAATTGTTAGTGTGTCAAGTGTCAAGGAGTTAAAAGTTTGCGAGTTATCTCCTGCCCTCCCCTTACATGTCTACCCGTCCCCCGGGGACGTCACCCCCGCATCACACTCTCGCAGCACCAGCACCTTCCTGCCGCAATATCCTGTTGCCTGAACACACTCAAACACGACAGGATATACTTAAATACTACTTTAGCACAGATTTACTGCAGTTGCATTTAGTTTTATATGTACATTCGTTTTTTAATGTTTATAAGAAATGAAAATATATTTGTTGTTAATAGTCGGTATCTGTCTCTATATGAAGTAACTATTAAGATTTAATAGGTGAGAGTTCTTGTAACTTTTTATTGATATATTAAAACCATTTTCAGTCTTCTATAAAATATTTGTACACTTTTAAATATTAATTAAGGTGTATGTCATGAAAATTAATATTTAAAGATGTCGGTATTAAAATTACCATCACAAAAGTTAATGAGAATACTGTCCTCATACATTTTCGGCAATAAATTGTTCAGGTAAAATTAAATTAAAACTTGTTTGTGGTTTTAAGAAAACTCTTCGTCTTTATTTGAAAAGTAATCAAGGAATTCCGTCGAAATTGTCGTCGATGTAGCGTCGTGTCGCGTCGCGTCGAAATACCTTGATGGCTTTGTATGAAGTTTGCATCCAAATATTCCAAATAGGCAGAACTGTGAAAATAAAAAGAATTTATTTTAAATAAAACTGAAATATTCAATAACTATGATATTAATCATATATTAGAAAATTAATTGTCGACTACAGAAGAGAGGTGTGAGGACTAAGAGCATGCGTCGCGTCGGCGTGGCGGCGCTGTGGAGCGTGTCGTCGTGGGCCGCAGCTAACACACTTGATGAAGGTAATTGGTACTGATGAAGCAACGCTCAGGTACTAGCCATGTACATGTATGTATATGTATGTATGTGTATGTACGTATGTCCTCCCACGTTACACCGAAAATATACAGGCCATGGCTAACGCAATTCTACTGGTAATTCAATCATTTAACTGGTTCATTTTGCTTCTGGGATACAAATATACTCGTAGTATACTGACATACATATGTACACGTGTATTCATGTAGATATTTTGAATAAACTTATTTTATATTTTTGAAGCAAAAAATCAAATGACTCGTGTAGTGACATGTTTTTACATCAAATGTCAAATATTTACTTTTTTTTCAATTATTTTGCTAATATTATCTATCTATTAGTTTGAATTATACTGTGTGATTTAAAATTGACTTGCAATAGGAATTTTGTTAATTATTAAATATTTATAAATTAGAATCAACTCAATGGATATCGTGTTATATAGACATCCCAGTCGCTGTCTGCTATGAGTTAAGAAGAATTATATTTATAAACTATTCACTTTAAACTAGTTGACTAGTTGACTAGTTGACCAGATGACTAGTTCGGTAAGTAATTATTCTGAGCTTGGAGATATTTTAAGACTGTATGAAGTAAACAGGTTTAGTTTATGGACTTCTATGGAATTGCTTGGAATGAAGCTAATGACGGTTTTTACAAGATCTTTGTCTTGTAAAAACGTTTGAAATGATTAACATATATATATATATATATATATATATATATATATATATATATATATATATATATATATATATATATATATATATATATATATATATATATATATATATATATATATATATATATATATATATATATATATATATATATATATATATATATATATAATTGTGACATGAACGGCTAACCGTTGTCTCAGGACGTTACAAATGCAGCCGATGCATGGCACACACGTATACATAGATATCAGTAGGATAATCGAAGTACATACAAATAGGGATAAAAGTGAGACTACGTCACTCATCATTAGAGTAATGATAGCGAAATAAGGTTTGGATTTTCTTTGAAACAGTTGCCCTTATTTCAAAGTAATCTTAGTTCCTAGAACGAGGTCATTAGATACAATCACAGTGTGTCGTGACTCGCGACACACATACAAGTGTACACTCGACACTATAGGTACGTGCAGTGTCAAGTGTCCCTAGGGCGGTGTAAACAGTGTCGCAACATATGAGGCTGTAACGACTTTCTATCATCTTTCTGACTTTGTTTTTAACGACTGCGACTTCTTTTTATTTCATATTACACGTGTCAAATAGAAACATAGTAGTAGTATGGTATTATTGTGGACTTAGAAGATAATTGGCTGGACAATAAAAAGGAAATAATAATAGAGACTATTTATTTTAAAATTATACATTTTATTAGAAAGGTTTAATGTTAAAATACGTAGATGTCAGTAAAGCTTACTTACATTCAACCTGTAGGTACTTGTTAGTACAAGTGAGACGATATAATTTTAGTTAAATGCTAATTGACACCGAGTGCAGCCTGTGTGCGCATGTGTGTGAGAGCTGTAATGTGTAAGTGAATACGTGTATAATGGGTACACACACATTTAAACACATATAATATATTAACACTAAAGGTTACGCAAAATAAACAAAGTTTAAAATTACAAATGACAGTGATTGATGATACTATACCAGTACAGTTAGCACTGGACGACTGTTATTGTACTGTACTTACTCATTAGCTTGAATATGTCTGTGTGATTGAATGTTTGCTTTTCAGATAATGGATAAAATATAGTGTGGGTGTTCTTATTAATAGTAAGAAGTGAATCTTTAGTAAATATTAAACTGAAACTATATTGAATATGAGTAATGAGTATTTACTATAAAATATAAAATCAGGGTCATTATGTCGATATCTACAAGTGTCCCGTCCACGCTCTGCCTTCACGCACACATACACACTCGTACGTATTAGGTATACGAGAAGGAGAACTCCTACATAACTACATATCCTTCCTTGGTTCACTTGTAATAAAAAAAAAACAGGCGAGCTTGTACTAAGTACTGAGATTAGTAAAAATAATCTCAAAATGCGTGGTGAGGTCTCGTCTCTGGTCTCAGTCAGTCAGTCAGCGACTCGCCGATATAACACCGCGCACCGCCGTGTCCACAGACCACAGTCCACTACGGCGACACTAGTGCGGTGTTCACATTCCTCTATCTCGCTTAGAAATGTTATATATTATAATGACATACATGAAATCTAAATATTTGACGAACATTTAAGATGTTTTATGGAACGTGACTAGTACAAAATATATCTGTAATAACTTTTACGTTATAGCTAATATTAATATTATTGACAATCTATATAACATATATGTATCAAGCAAAATAAAAATAATTATGAACTAATTTATTAATATTATGTAGCCTGTTATTAATTTTCCTCTATATTTAATATTTGTGTAATGTTATCATAAGTGTAGCTCGTTTCCTTACAGCGAGTTAGTAAGGAGCGCGACGACGCGGACGGCGGCGCGGGACCAGCGGGCACTGACGACGCGGAGACATATTGTATGTAGTCGCAATGTTTATAACAAACGTTAGCTAAAGCAGTAATAACACCTTATATTCATAAGTTCTTGTAAACATTAACATATATATTTAATATTATTAAAAAACACTATCCTATATTATATCAATGTTCATTTTATTTCTAACAAACATTCAAAATGATACGATACGATATTTTATATTGTCATTTTTATCAACCACGTTAGAATATATCTATAAGACAGGACAAAGGTTTCTTTCTAAAAGAAACATGCGCGTGCGCATCAAAGGTTAAATACCTACTATTATACAAATGTACCACGACGATGCGGCGGTGTACGGAACAGAACACTGGCTGGCTATTCTCGGTATCGCGGATTAATTTAATCATTAGCATCTATTTTTAAGCGTCCTACACTTAAACTAACCGCGTTGGAATTAACGCGACGCTCTCTATATTTAGACGCAGATTATAATAAGTCGGTCCGTAAATTATCGCGCGCGTCTTTCGTGTCGTGTCGTTTCGTGCCGTGTCGTGTCGTGTCGTGTCGTGTTTTTATCTCATTCCTATCACTTGTAAGAACCCTAAAACTTTCTTCGGTCACGTTTCTATGTATAATAATGTCGATAACGGTAGAACGTGACTTGTGAATAATACATATATATCTTAAAATCTAAAATAACGCATTTACATGCACACACCGACAATGTACATGAACTGTTACAAATATAAAACTAGTATAGCTGTAAAGTTTCTAAATATTGCAATTATTCGTAATAAAGACAAAATACTAATAAAATAACAATTTTTGACGACAAATATTAAGTGATATCATCGTCACTATCATTGTATAACGATGTATCATGTAGTGCAATAAATATGATAATGAATATGGGAGCGTATGTAAGACTAAGAGTCAAGAGTCTAGTGACTCTGAAGTTACACTACACTAGCGTCTCGCATGGATTATTGGAATTGTATTTCACTGAAATAACGCGACGTTTCATAACTGCCAGAAGTCGTAAAATAATATTCTAAACAAAAGGTTACAAAGTAAGCGTACGTTTTCGCGGAGTTACTAAATTTGTCGAATCGGGTAATCGACGCGTCGAGCGCGCTCGCCTTACCTTCCGGGAACACTTGCAGGTCGACGCGGCGACGTGGCGACACCGGTGACCGGCTCCGGACTATGAGGATATTACGAAAGAGGTACCATATTATTACACTTAAAACAATTATATGCAATTATTGTGATATTTCTTCATCACTATTATCTCCTATTTAGGTGAGTCCCTGAGATATAAAATATTTACTTATTTATTTATTTAAATAACTAGACTAGACCCACCTTGGAGAAGTTTAACCAATACATATATGTTTCGAATGAACTAACCCACCCAATAGCACTGTCACAGTCACTCACTACAAATTATATAAAATTGCCTGATTACCTAGTGATACAATGAAGTTCAAAAAGTTTTTATGCCCTCAGAAAGAATAGAGGCAAACATGTGATCCCACAGTGGGTGAATTGAATTTAAATTCTTGTATAAAATTATAACAAAATTCCTTAAAAATACAAAGATATTTATAAGAATGATTTATTAATTTCATAATTAGCGATTGTCATTTCTTAACCTATTGCACATAAGTGCAGTTATGTAACACGATCCATCCTATGCCAGTGTAATCTCGCGGAACAATAGCAATTAGGTACCCGCACCGGCCGAGGTAGCAGCCAGCAGGCAGGTAGCGTCGAGTTGCATTGCGAGAAGCGAGGCTGCAACGTGACGCCGTGCACGTGGGAGATGCAACGCGGGCAATAACGTCCCCTTGTTCTATGTTAGCAGTATGTGTGTATAATTTCAGACTAACAGATTGAGGGAAGTGCTCTTAGACACACGTAGTGGATAGTTCGGCAGGTGAGGCGGCGAATACGAACTGCTCAGTACCGCAGAAGAAAACTTCATATATTGTTATTGTGTTTGATTTAGATATGTGAATGAAAGGCGTATTCACAATTCTAATATATTTCTGAAATGTTTTCATAATATTACGAGTGAGTAAATGTTTAGACAGTTTTCCTTGTGCATCTTCATATTTTACGTACACAATATAAATCTATTGATACACTATTCCATTGTTTACTTTCATTCTATTCAGGAGCTTCATAGTGATGTACATCTGTTAAGAACTGCTAGATAATATAACAGGGCCACATTATAATAACACATACATATACTCGTACACACACACACACACACACATTCTCAGTGGCTCCACCGTCTTCCTGATCAATTAAGTATAATGGATATGAAATTTAATAAAGTGTAAAGTAAATCTTCTAGAAAATGGTTCTAAATTGCCACATTTGCTGACAAACGAGCTTTGTAGGTTAACTAGGAGCTCGGTAGGTACTCACAGTGGGTGGCGGTGGTACGTCGCGTGGTTGGCTCGATTGCGGAGATTCTATCGTCAATTATTAAGTGCTCTCGTTAGTTGGTCGCAACGTGCAGTGTGCAGGAACATGTACACGTACAGTGCACCTACATGCAGCCCCAGTGGACTGTCTCATGATAACTTTACTAATAGTCATTAATATTTTGACATATTTGATTTATCTAAGAAAGTTGCTCTATCTAAAGAAATAATTTGTCGAAATTTTCTGTGAAATTTGTAATTTGCAAGATATTGTATTAAACACAATATCGAAAGCTCTAATATGTTCCTACCTAGAGAAATGCCAACAGGTAATATACAACAAGTTTATTAAAAATTGTGTCTTTGACATTATCATAGGCATTAGATGCATTAGATGCGTTAGATGCGTTAAATGTACCTACACGTACAGATGCACTAGAAATAATAGTATTTCATAACTATAATAAAAGAGTTGCATAAGGGCAGTTATTACTGTACGCTTTTCTTTTTTTAATAAAATATATTAATAATATAGTAGTAATATAATATGTAGTATAATAGTGTATAATATAGTATATAAGTACTCGTATTATGTATATTAAATTCAATGTCTCAGACAATATTCTTAAAAGTGCTCGTTAAATATACTTCATAAACTAACATAAAACAACATTTTCAAGTTAGTTATATTTACATAATGAATTTGATGAATGACAATTTTCATATAAATAATATTCTCAGAAAATAAACGGAGACATTGTTTTTAATTATTTAAAACTATAATTTCTCCACTTTAACATTGAAAATGCCTTATATAATATACAAGTACGTATAAATAATATAAATAAATAAAAAGCTACACATAGTAGTGCAACAGCGTCTATCTCTCCGTCTCTGTCTGACCCTCACTCTCTCTCCGTACACGCGTGTACTAGACGCGAACTTAATTCAATGAGTGAATAAATTACTGAATAAATTTTCTTGTTAATGTATGTTTGTATATATGTATGTATGTATGTATGTTTGTATGTATATATGTACGAGTAGATATAAGTAGGTATACCAGTCGTTACGTCGTTGCTAACTTTCTCAAAATTAATATTTTATTGCATAATAATATTATCTTTTTATTATACTCAGCTTTTTCGAAGTAGTTCGAACTAACTAGTAAAATATCATTTAATTTTCCAATTTCCACTCCACTAATAGAAATAGAAACAGAGAAATAGAGAAATAGAAATAACTAAAACATCTTAAGCTTAATCTACTTCTTCGTATGAAAACCAAATTCAAAACAAATGCGTAATTAGTCTGACACTTGCTGATGCGAGGTGATCTTGAGGTACTGTCCAGATGCTCTGGACGTGCTGGACTACAGTCACATCTACTATATTTTTGTGTATATATAAATAAAATATTTAAACAAAGGAAATGACGACTCAGCGTCACTGCTCTTTTACACAAACATCACTGATATTTAAAACGCTTCTCCTTCATAAATGATTCCGTGGCATACGAGTACATATTAATGTTATTTCCAATTATGATTGGAGTTCACTTTGTGTTTTAAATTAACTAATTACGTAGTGAGCTCTGACTGACTGACTCGATCTACTCTATATTATATTTAATATCTATGAGGCATTCAATGTTAGGATATTAATTTTATATTTAGTATATATTACACCAGTGGTGGACGATCGTAACTTCGTTGGCGTGGACTTTATGTTCATTGCGGACTGCTGCTGTCGTTTTTCATTGAGATTCATGAGATTGTATTTCACATGTTAGATTTAAACATCACGAGGAAAACTGCTCGTTCCGCTCAATAACTATTAGTAGAGATATTATTTTCTTATTTTTTAGTTTATCATATCTATTTTGGTTGTTCAGGGGTTCCAGATCCATGATACTACGAGTATTTGCGTAAAATGCTTTAAAATTTGAGTAAAATGCTCATCACGCTGAACAACATGTTTGATGAATGTTTGAGAAACAGACAGACAAAAAAATTAATAAGTCATAGATCCAAATTATGTTAGTCTTTTTACATCGTCCTGCATCAATTTTTTGTAAAAATATTCAATGTACAGACGCAATGTTTTTGATTAATGATGATATTTAGTACGCGCTCGATGACTCTGAGTAGCCGGAGATAACAAACTACCTTATTGAAATCTGTGAACGACAACTTTCAGGAGTAATATTGTTAACAAATGGGGTCAAGGGAGTGTATTCCAACGTAATTAGACATGCCCGAAAGATCTAACCTAGTCATTAGCGTAAGGCTCGCTTCAGACTAACAAGACGGAAATAGTAAATAAAGATTATTATAGACACACAACAAGGGAAGCTAATTTCATCTTTATATAGTGGAGTCACAGCCTAGTATATAGCTAGGCTTACTCATTATGTATTCAATGTACATATTACTCGTGGCTCCATAGAAATGAACATTTATGCATGGCTTGAGAACACCCCGTATAATGCAGTCGGTCGAAGGCTCTATAACAATGCTGTCACACTTTACGCCTCGCGTCTTACCCTCCTTTGTTGCCCGTCCCAGTGGTAGCCTGCTAGGGCAGGGCTCGCTGGCTGTATGGGAAAAGAAGAATATCTATAAATATATAATATAAATTATTCGAGTATAATATTTAATACTATAACCCTTACTAGTTTCTATGACAAATCGATCTAAGTGTATTTATATGAGACTACAAATAACTTACCTATGAAGATTTGCAAACATAATAAGAAACTGAGCGATTGAAAATTATCTAAAAAAGGTACAATAAAGTTATTTTAAGTTCTGTATTTATTAGTGTTTTGTAAACCTTATTAATAATCAGTAGAATTTATTTATGTTAGCAAAGCTTCCACGAGGCGGAACTTTTCACTTAAATATTGGCTCTCTATTAAAACAGTTATTTACGTAACAGCTCTCTGCCAACAACTATTACCAACACTTGACGAATCCAAAAGCTTAGAGCTTTGCAAGTGCATTCTCGTATTGATTGGTAACATTGAGTTTTTCTATTATCACTGTTTCTCGCATTATCAGCTATATTAGTAATGAATATTTTTAACTTTCACTTCCCCTTCATTTAAGTGGTATCAATCGCCGTGCTAAGTCCGATCTGAACTGAATATATAAATTATCTGTCGAGTAGGACACCAATCCCCAATCATCCACCATGTACATGCCAGCCTTCTACGATGTCGTCGAGTTCAAGACAAAACCGAACAAAGTAATTTGTCCCGGAAAAAATATAATAACAAAGATAGAGTATTTATGGAAAATAGGATTTGTATACATTTGTGTTCGTCTCAGTAGTGTGTTATTGTTTCATGTGTTTTAAAAAGCATCCTCTTGAGAAGGTCTGAAAGACTCTCTTTTCTGTTTCCGTTCAAGATAAAACAATCTATTGGAAGAGACGTTGTGTGTCATATCAAGTGCTATATATATATATATATATATATATATATATATATATATATATATATATATATATATATATATATATATATATATATAAATCATTTACCGTAAAATTATGATGATTATATAGCTTGATCGATACTTTCACGTTTACTTTAATATCTACGTATATGTGTGTGTGCAATATTTTATTTTGGGATATGTTGTACAACCTTCTCTTACGTTTAGTGAAATTTTCATAAAAATCAGTTTAGCCGTTTCGAACATTAGCCTGGACAGAGAGACAGAAAATAAAATTAAAAATATCTTTATATATTTTGGTAACTTGAAAACACAGCTAGTATGAAATCACAAGCAGACACTTCAATTTTATTTATATAGGTACTCGTAGAAGAAAAATAAGAAAGAAGATTATAGCGTCCCATTAGGCATTCAGCATCTTTAAGCATCGTCTTAGAAAGTATTATTTGTATTTTGCATAATTATTATTGTGTAATAAATTGTTTGTGATTTAACTTGGCTTGAACTTAAATATGACAAATCAATTAATATGATTACTTTTAAACAAAACCAACTATCAAATATTATAGAACATTAAGCCCAGCCAATGTCGTGACTTACCGACATCGCACAATAGGTGATTAGACCGATGCTGTAGGTCTCGGTGCATCCTGGCGGTGGCCGCTGACGTAGTGTGAACATTGCAAGAGAAGACTAGCGCCGAATTTAGGTGTAATGGCGCTTTTAAACGACTTTGTTTTGCAAACACATCACAAGCTATTTTTAATATATTTTCAAAATATAAAGATCAACAGGAACTTAATCATAGTAGCGGCGACAGCGCGGACTGGACACGTTGAGCTTGAGAAGATTAAAATATATTTTTATCAAGTTAAGAGTAATTTTTGGATTATGTCGTAAGATTTAAATTGTTTTACGTAATTTATACTGTAGGGGGAGAAAATGTAAGAAGTAAATAAGATACTCATTTCTCTCTAATTTTCAGCAACAGTGTTTCTTTGGCAAAATCCAATATTATATAGTAATAATTTTAAGTTATCCTTAAAGGAATCGAACACATAGCACCTTGTTACTTCCCATCGTCCCCACGATGTCTCAGCGTCTAGTTTTAACTAACTGAGACGACATTTTAATTTATCTTCCTTTATCCCAGCTAGAGCGTCTCGCGTTAATACGACAGCGACTTTCAAGCTCTACTGTTTGGACTCAAGTGATTAATTCCACATGAGTGATGTGAGCTTTTGCAAACTATAAACTATTGGCTTTCAAAACGAATCTCACAGATTTACTAATCCTACATAGCTTGCAGTGTTATGACATCTAATAAAGAGTATAAATTTTGATATTACTAAATGAATATATTTATTTATTTATAGCTGTTCACGTTTTATATTAATGTATCTTTTTTCCTTACTCTCTCTTATCATACTTGGAGAGAGAGTGGAGAAAGCAAAAAACTTTGTATTCACAAGTGTAACTATGTATATCACTTTTATTATCGTCAAAGAGAAAGTAATGTTAACATCAGTCACTTCCACTGAAGTTAAGGATTAGACTTGATCTTGTGACCTTATGATCTTATGGTGCAAAAACTTGAATCTACATTAAACACAATAGAAGGTATTTCTCTTTTCAGTGTGAAATGGAAAAACCTGAGAATCAAACTCTGGGATGACCAACAGAGTGACAATGCAAGGATGAAACTTCAATAATTAAGTACTATACATGGAAAGATTATAATAGCAATTGTCAGAATATGTTGCGCGGAATACAGATTAAATATGGACGAACCTATAAAACAAAACCAGGTTAATCGAAGGGTCATTCATAAAATTATCGCAACAAAATGTGTTTTGTTGGCACAATGAGTAATGACTGGAGACCATGTACTCCCACTGGAGCTCACAGGCCAATTCTGTGGTACCCGTAGCCCGAACCGGTATCAGTCGAGGAGGCACCGTGAGATTTTTTAAGTGTCAAATATCCTAATCAATGAGGCCCACATAAGTGATATAACCCCCTAGACCCGACATTCGGGCAGCGTTCACGTAAAATGGTTTCCTTACGATTAAACATTACTTTTATGGTATTTAATGTTATAAAAAGTGATTTATTTATTTTGTATGTATTTTTTGTCATTAAGTCATGAAAATAAAGACATATATGATAATTATATTATAGTTATTAATATGACAATCATATTAGAAAATCAAAGGTACAATGTTAACAAATATTATTAAAGATTATATCTATAATATAAATAATATCTTAAAAATGGAGAATTTAATGCTTGAACCCTAGTTTCTATCGCGTGTGGTGCTTTTTTTGGTGCTTACAAAGTCGGTCACGTGGTCTCGTTAAATTCGCAAGCCTCATTAAGCTGCAGCAGGCTACATCGTTCATCTCCAACGACTTCGTAATTAAAACGCAAGAATTCTTCATACAAAACTAAATTTGCCTTTTTATAAGCTTGCCTTTGAGACCTCGAAGCGATTACTATTTCATTACTTTCTATAAGAATTTTTTACTATTTTATTTTAAACATGTGCTGTTTTTAAACTATAACAACTTCATTGAAAATGGCCATGTTATAATCGAAAAAAGTTATATTATTATAGTAATTTTCAGAAAATAACATTTATATTGTTATAAATATTTTGAGGTGTTTCCAATGGAGCACATATCACTTCGCCAAAGTCTCGCTCCATGGCGAACATACAAAGGAGATTTTACTGGAAAAAGAGATAACTTTATGACAATATTTTGACATATAACAGATATCACTATTAATTACTGATTCTAGAATAGTGGTATTAGTAATCTTGAAACTTTTAAAATAAAATGTATTTAAATGAAAATAGAACGAATTCATTAAATTTCATTAAATTCCAAAGAGCATTTCATTAAATTCCATCTAATTGATTAGTCAAATTGTTAAGGGCTAAGGGCCGAATTTTAAAAGAGCAGTTAAATGCAAACTAAATTAACAAAAATAAGACGCTTGACATCTTATGACTTTGACATATAAAAGTAAATAGTTCAATTATATATATATATATATATATATATATATATATATATATATATATATATATATATATATATATATATATATATATATATATATATATATATATATATATATATATATATATATATATATATATATATATATATATATATATATATATATATATATATATATATCATGGTTTAGTTTTACTTAGAAATTTAACTTTATACATGTGTATGAATCTTACATTGTATTTATTCCTTCCATTATTAAAAGATATTTTATCATATAATGTAGTGGGTTCTATCACTTCTCCACTCCTGTAGGACTGAGTTCCGCCACTCAATATGTAATTCTCTTTTTTTTCTTTTTGTTGTGAGTTTAATGCTGTTAGCCCTTATTGGCCTTGACACGACACCAGTTGGGGAGGGAAGAGGTACTCTGTCCCTGAGAAGTAGCAAGCACTATCGTGTCTGCTTGAGAAGAAACGTCGGCGGCAAGGGCGTCCCCTGCGGGACTCGAGCCTCGGCTTGCGGCCGATGAGCGGGCTGGGGGATGTTCCCTATTCTTAGCAAACCAGCCGCGACCTGAAGACGCGGCTTGAGAAACTTAGACTAATCTGCAGGGACCTAGCAGTCCCTAACCGCTGGGCCCGGCTACGCCAACGCGCGGTCGGGTCTTCAAATATGCTGGACTTCGTCGTCGTTTCCGTCGACGGCGGTGTGAGTGTCATGTATGTGTTTTGTGCTTCCTACCTACATATGGGGCATTAGCAACTGTAATGGGATCATCTGGGTCTAATAGAATGGTGCGCGGGCGTCTGAGCTTAGTTTTAGCGTACGGGGTATAGTCACACGCCTGTACGATAAGGGGGTTCGCGTGAGTAGCTGCGCGCTCGAAGTAGCGCCTGGATAGGCCTTTGCAGTACTCTTGAATCGATTCCAGTTCGAAGTCTCTATGAAGGTCGACATTGCGAACGAACCAGGGGCAAGCTGACGCGATTCGCAAGAATTTATTCTGAACAATTTGAAGAGCATTCAGCTTGGTGTGTGCGAACACGACACTAGCATAAGTGAGGACAGGTCTTACACAAGTTTTGTATAGTGTCAGCTTATGTTTAAGTAACAATTTATTCTGCTTGCAGATAAGAGGATAAAGCCTTCTGAGAATAAAGAGAGCTTTGTTTCTGGCTCTCTTGACGTGTGAGCTAAAAGAAAGTCTGGAATCTAGGATTACTCCTAGATATTTAGCCTGTGGTTTCCAGGGAATAGGTCGGTTTAACATGTAGACGGTGGAGGCCGTTTCGTATATGAGAAACCAGAATCGCTTCACTCTTATCCGGATTAGTAAACATTACCAATCGCCGAGGGCGTCGGCCACAGTCTGGAGTCTTTCAGTCAACGTGCGCGAATAGCGAGAAGTAGTGTAATAATTCTCGTATTTGAACGGAAAGTGAAGAACGGAGTGTTGTGACATGAAGCTATAGAAAATAACAAAACTATTTAAAAAAAAATATAAAATTTAAAAATTATATATCACACCATAACATCAATCACTATCTCCATCCCCATTCACCGTTCGCAGTCATCTCCATCTGTGAGGCGATACAAACAAACCATACATTTGTTGATATCTAATTACTTTAGATGATCGTAAATGAGTACATTACCAAGCAATGAAAGAGTCTGGAGGAAATTAACGTGCTATTTAGAGGCAACCGTAATACCAGTTGTAAACAAATCGTTAATAATGATTGATAGTTCTTTAGGCGGCCTTGTCTTCCGGCGGGGGCGGGCGGTGGGGCGAGCAGGGGGGGGGGAGCGGCGGCGCGTGCGCACAGTGCCGCGCCGTCCGAGTGCTACTGTAATTTGTTTCACTCTGATATATTTGAAATGGCTATTTCCGACAGCTAAAAGGATTACTTCGCCAGTTTAGCAATATTTATAGTCAGGGATAAAAAATGTTTGCGAATTGCGACATAGAGACTTTTTAAAATATTATCATAAATTATTTTCTGTTGGAAATTTGTAAGTCTTACAGATATATTATATAAGTGTAAATATGTAATAATAGATAAGTATAAGATTTACCAATATTGCAAGAAAAAATAGAACTACTAAAACGTGTATTTTGTACAAAATAATAATTCAAATTGGAGCTTATTACAAAAGCTTCAAATGAATATCCGTGACACTCCGCTGTGTCAAAAGCGAGACCCAATCATTCGGTAACCGAGTTAGTACTCGCGACTTGGCGTAATGGTCCCTACAGGTCTCACCTAACTACGTTACCGACTGTCGACTGCGCACTTACCGCTAACTGCCGCTACCGACACGAGACACGAGATGGGACAAGCACACTTTCGAATGCTAAACTTTCAAAGATAGAGCTTCCACTTTAGTAAACGCTTTCAATGGCTAAAAGCTTTCGAACTTTTAATGTCACTATTCGTGTAGCGTGATACTGCGTATTGGTGTGTTTGGAAACCGTTATTACATAACACGCGAAGTTACTGAATGTCAGGAGATCACGTTGACTCTATATAATATATAAATATATATATATATATATATATATATATATATATATATATATATATATATATATATATATATATATATATATATATATATATATATATATATATATATATATATATATATATATAATATATATATATATATATATATATAATACATAAAATGGTAGTAGTTGACACGAGAAATAAATCTACTCAGTAACTATAATTCAGTCAGAAATATTTCTATTATTTAATTAATTAAGTTAAAACTTTAGTACTTTCTAGATCTCACCGGGATGACTTACAAAACAAAATAAATAATCAAAGGAATCCTTAAAGATGTCCTCAAAGTTTAATTGCTTTATGGTTCGCTGCCAGCGATACACTAAATTCACGATACAATTTATTCTGAGTCTTCGGGAAGAACGGGCTTCGGGCGGGCGGGTGTCATATACGCTTATATTTCATAGGCGTCTTAATTGATGTTCTCGTTTCTCTGTAACCAAAGTCACTTATTGAATTAGCAATATTGTTTAGAAATAAACTTAAAATTAACTTAACTAAGAACGTTGTTTGACGGAGCTCTGACGTCATTGTTATCATGTGTAGTTGGGATGAAACTAAATTTTTCAATTAATAAATAATGCACTTTTTAGAAAGTTTATTCTGTAAATACATTCTAGTCAGCAAAATCAAAATGTACCTTTCAAAGTTAAAAATTTACTACCAATATTAATAAATACAAAATTTTATAATATTTCTAAAATATTAATAAAAACTTTTTTTTTAATTATTTCACCTTGTCTAAGAAAAGTAAAGTATAACTATAGATGTATAACTTTATATCCAATACTTTAACTGGGCAGGTGATAGTTACTCGCCAGCGGTTAACTCGATAGAAAGTCTACTTGGTACTCCATAACCTCCTCTATCTTCCAGCGAAAGTATAATAAATATCATTTCAGCTGTTCCGAAGATAAGCCCGGAAAAGCAAAAAGACAGACAAAATAAAAAAAAATATATATTTAGTTTTAGTCGCGACGAAATCACATACAGACAGTATGTGATTTAAAAATATTTAATTATATTTTATTTACATGCTTATAAAATGAATATACCTACTAGCTAAAGTGCCTTGCCTATATTTAGTGAATGTCTTCAACGTAATCAGTGAAGAATGGTAGCGACAATGGTGACACGCCGGCACGCCACCACCGCACCACCGCACCGCCGCGCCGCCCCCCACGCTCCCGCCCTTAGAACTTTACAGGATCTAAATCCTGCACTAATTAAATATACAATTTTTCAACGTTCAATATTGAAGCCTACTCTCGTTCTTTCTTGTTCTTTTTGCTTCGAAAAATGTTTATTATACACAAAGCATACTGCATTATTTTTGTCCATGCGCTTACTTCTTACATGTGTGTACCTACTACTTATGTTCATTAAAATTTTTTATTAAGTTCCTCTACTAAGTGTGAAGGAGTTGATGCAGACTTATAACGCAGGGAATCAATATTCTTTTGTATAGCTTGTTTTATATAAACGGTACATTAACAAGGATTTGTGTGCAGGATGCACTTTCGGGAGTGTCGGGAGGTCCGGGAGGTCCGGCGGGTTGGGTGCGGGCCGGCAGTTGGCGAGACGCCGAGTGAACAAACGGACGATCTACGCAAACTATTTTAGTATTTATATTAATGGCATAAGAGGGCCTAATGGAATGGAATTTGTAGGCCTTTCATGACTTTGGTCATCCGCAGCACGCATTGCGGACATCACCCCCGTAGTGCTGGGAATGCAAATTGTGCCACGAAATTGTTATAGGGGAGGGGTGTTACATTGCCTCTATCATTCTACAAGTGATGAAGTCCCCACACAAACGATAATGGATATCAGTTGGAAAGTTTTGTAACTAACAATTAAGTTACTACATAATTGAAGAGATTGTTCATACAGATAATATATTCCTGTCATTATTCTGTATGTGGTATTTTGTAGGAAGTGTGATGTCTTTTGCCTATTTGTTGTTTTAAAGTTTAAGAATGAAATGGTGTTTCATATGATACAAGAACATAATAATAAATCAAATATTAATAAAATAGAATCGAATATTACAAATCAAATATTAACAAAAGATATGTATATGTTATATGCTATATGTTGGTATTATTAAGCAATATGTTTATGTCTATTTTTAAAAACCATACGATTAATGCGGAAATTTCACAGTTTATTTTAAATAGCCTCGTTTTCATCAAACATCTGAAAGCTGTAACAACAAAGTGCATAAAATCAAAACGTAATAAAACACCTTTTATTTCAAGAAACAATTTCAGAGACGTAAAAGAATATTATGAAAATGTATGTATCATAACACTTGACTTGCGCAACGCCAGATGGTCGCGGCTGGACCGCGCGTACAGTGCTCCACGCAAATATGTACTAAAGAATGGAGATGGAACTTTCAGGCAGAAATAACACATGATGCTCAGCTACTGGATGTAATATTGAGTGACGGTTGTATACGCGGGGAGCGTTGGTTAGTGCTGTGTTTTAGGTGTAGTGTTGCAGATCGGCGATCGTAAATCATAACCTGGTTAGGCGCAGCGTCGCAACGTGACGCAATGCGCACGCGCACCGACAACGGGTTCTCTTATAGCTCTCACTAACTCGTACGCATCTCCGTAAACCTTTTAGTTATTTTATGCTTCGTCTTTAAATAATTTAAACTTTTTTCATATTAGTGTTGCCTTACAATTACAAGTTAAATGTAGAAAGTTAATTAACTTCCAAGAAGGAAGAGGTTCTATGTTACGACATTTTTTTTATGTATATCACCCGATATCTCAGTAAATCTTTTTTTGTTTGAAAGAGGGTACTCCTGAGGTGGTGGTGGATAATTAAAATATTATTTTCTACTTTTTATTTTGTGTTTAAGTTTGTACAGCTGGCTCGGTACAATTTTCAATTCGGTATAATTTTTTTGTTAAACAATATTTTATTAAATTTAGTTTTAAGTTAAGTATGACATTTTATATAGTATCTCATAATACTCGTAATATATATATATATATATATATATATATATATATATATATATATATATATATATATATATATATATATATATATATATATATATATATATAAATATATATATATATATATATATATATATATATATATATATATATATATATATATATATATATATATCTACTTGTGCTATCAACCACAGGCAGATGTCAGTCATTGTCTTAGACCGCTCGTCATCCGCTCCGCTTGAGCGACTGTGGCTTCCATTATTTCTTATATTTTACAATTAACATTGGCCTTCTATGTAACCGTTACTTATACAATCGCCTACAAGACACCGCCCACAGCGCGTTGTATTCTAAACATTTTACATTTTAATCAGCGCTAGGATCAGAAAGTGAAAGTCGAACCTCATTACTGTCGCAGACGGAGTACTCTGTAGATACATCGTGCAATCAGCTCGCTCTCTAAACAATATTTATTGATGTATTAGTTATAATGGTGTCATAATCTAGCAGCTGCTTTGTCAATATCCTTGTGCACTAAGTTAGTAATGATAATGAGTACAGTACAGACGTTTAGCTGAAGGTCTTGAAACGTTTGTTAGCGACACCATACTTGTATGACTGACACTTGTCAATATTATATACGTCGTAAAATACATAAGTATGACTAAGTTATATTTATTAAGTTATATTTTATTGTAAATTGTTTCTAGCAGCCTCTCTGTATTGCCGTGACTAGCAGTATTTAACACATTTTTGAAAGTTATCGCTTTATTATTTTATTTTGTATGCACATTGTTTTATTAAAAAATTTAAAAGTCAAGTAAATGTGCTAAAATTATATTAACACAATTAGAGCCATAAAGAGCTAATTTATATCCTTTAAAGAGGACGATATTTATATATAAGGAGTTGATTAGAAACTTAAATAAACTTGTTATTGTCATATGTATATGTATGTATTATTAGGCGTACTCTATAGGTTTTTTCTATATAATTAAGATTATAACATAATATGTATTAAGTAAGGACTTATTTGTAATTCATATGTAAATATTTATATTCAAGTCACCTAGCCGGTAACATAAATAGAGTTCCGTCACTCCACAAGCGAAAATTCGACATACATATTGTCGAAATTGGCTAATTTTGACGTTAGGGTCTATAGTTCATTAAGTTCTCTACATGCTCAGCTACAATATATAGTAACAATCTAAATTTTAAACGTAATGACTTTGATCAATATTTATTCAAGAACGCTATTTGCGAAATCATCGTAACCATTTATATTTATTTAAAAACTTCCATTCACTGTGGACCTTTCCCCGCCCTTCTCCATAAAACGGAAATCACAAAAGTTTAGAGGCTTCAAGCATAGCAGCGAAATGCTTTCAAAGTTTTACTTTTATATTCTTTGGAATATTTAACAATATTCACGTATATCTACATCCAAGTTAAACGACACTATACTACTTATACTCGTAAGTCATTACACTGACAAACACAGTGAGTGTGAGTGCGCGGTGAACTCATTGACACACTTTGCTTGACAAATATTTCACGGAAATGATTTTGTTTAAATATCCGCATTTCAGAGAGAGAGTACGTACGTTCTACAGACAGACACTCGTCTAACTTGCCACTTGCTTCTATGAAGTGTGCAGAAACTGGCGAGAGGGGTGTCTTAACAATACGTTATTGATTTTGATAACAAGACTGGAGATGGACGGACATATGACATAAACACATAAAGAACATAGTAAGGTTCTATTTAAGAAACATATTACACGTGTATTAAGTAGGCTGTAGGATGTAGGCTGTAGGCTGTAGGCTGTAGGCTGTATGAGCTGACGACACGTCGAGGCACGTCGCGTAGCCGGAGTAGTAAACTTTATGGGCCATGCCATTACTTTTACGGGTCTTCCTCTCTGCTTTACACCCCAATTCGAAATTTCAGACATAATTACATTCATTCATGTGTTTTTTAAAGGTATAAGGTATATAATATGATTAAAGTCCAACAAATTTGAGTTAAACAACTTGCAAGTGTATGTTATCGTATTTAAATATAATTAAGTAAATATATTGTGATTACAAAGTGTTATATTTATTGTAACCAAGCGTGTTTCATTTTAGTAATGATAATTTAATAAAAAAAAAAACAAAACGATATGAATATATACAAGTAATATAAGTAGCATTAAATTATTATTAAATAAAAAAAAATTATAAATAATAAAAAAAGCTCGCTGAGGACAGGATTCGAACCTGCGCGGGTAGAACCCATTGGATTTCAAGTCCAACTCCTTAACCACTCGGACACCTCAGCTGTGTGAGTCACTATGAAATAAGGCTTCAATAAATAAAGAAATATTTGATCACGTGCTTTTACTCGTAACGGATGGATTAATGACGTCACGTTGCGCAATAGCCGTCTACTTTCTCTTTCGTTTTTACGGGTGTGAGTGGGACAGTGACTCATGCGCAGCATAATATGGCGAGGCGGATATAGTTAACACAAATTTGATCTCAATTCTGACAGAATGACTTTTGTATTGCACAAGTCTTCATAATAGTACTTAGGTATTTACGTACGTGTTGTATGTGCTGTGTGAGTGCTCAGTGCTGAGTACTGACGAGTCGGCCTTAATTAGCCTTCCCTTATCCTCTATTAATATATTTGCAGTTTCCATGTAATATAATTTACAGAAATATACGATATGTGATAAATCCAATATATGTATAGTTTTTTTCTTACTTACGAGTACCTTGTAATCTCCTGTCAGTTGGATTTTTTATTTACATTAACTTTTATTCTAATTTTTAAATCTTAAGTGCCTTTAATATATAAAGGCAGATCCAGTTAAGTTTTTAAACTACGTTTAAAAAACTTACGAGAGTTAGCTAAAGCTGTACTCCTTATACTTATATATGTTTTCACTCAGATGCTTTTTTGTACAATAAAGAATATTATACTTGAAGCTAAAGAAACAGGCATCTAGTCTTCCTTTTAAGTTAAGCATAGATTATATATTCAATTACAACCAGAATATAGGGAAAATGGTGGAGTTCGGTGAGCAACTCGAATAAATGATGGCCCTCGAACAAACAGCATTTGCCCTCGAGTTAATGGTTTCCGTCCTTCAGTACTAGGCTTTGGGGATCTGAGACGAGGTCTCGCAGGCGCATGGCATTAATTAGTTGAGCGATGGAAAATCACTACACAGCGTTGTTTTTGCTCATTTTTTTATTTGTTTATTATATTGGTATACTTTACTTAATTGTGAGTGAGATATTTTCAATAAATAAGGCGAGGCCAAAAATATAAAATAGTGAAGTTTTGTTGTGATCAATTTAGTAGTTATAGTCATCATTATTATAGTAGTCATATCAGGGTATAGTTTCAATGTGGTTAACTATATCCTATAATGTGGATTCAAATCATGTTTCTTGGAATATTATGGTATATTTCTGAAAAAGTAAAAAAAATATCCGGTATTCCACAATTTTGGGACTATGTGATCACCGCCGCCCACGAGCCCGTGTAACACCAGAGGTGCTACAGGTGCGTTACCGGCATTTAAGGGGGAGGTAGACTAGCTTCTTGAAGATACCTATTAATTATACTGTAATTAATATAATTATAAACCGTTGGTTAATAGTGATAGGCCTTCTATTGTATGTCAAAGAGAATTTAAGATCTGATATATACCTATATCTGATGAAGAGTCATGATACAGTCAGCTTTACTGTAAGGAATATAACAATGACGCAAACGGAGTGTCTTGACTCTACGTTCTCTTTGCTGATGTAAGTTTAAATAACAGCGGGTGATAAATTTAACAAAAACAAAGTTGCGGGCAGGTACTAGTTAAATACATATAATTTTTTTGTTAATATAGAGTAAATTATAGTATTAATTAGTACTAGCCGTGGCGTGTCTCGGTGTCGCGGGCACCCTCGTCGCGGAGCCGCCGTGTCGTACCGTAACGAGATACGAGCTCATTTATATTGTTTTATCTCTATTGCGCGTCCTTTTGTACAATACGTACTGTATTTAAAATAAGTTTAAGACTAACTAAAAGAATATCTTGCATTGAATTTTGATTCCATTGTAACTGTCTCTTAACATCTCGTAGAGTTGGTTTTTATGTTATATTACTGTGTGTGTTCTATTATAACAAGTTATGTTTTAATTTTTTAATATATATATATATATATATATATATATATATATATATATATATATATATATATATATATATATATATATATATATATATATATATATAAGTTAGAAACAAGTGAATATTAATGTACGAGGTAAGTGTACGAGTAAGTCATGATTCGACTGAGCCACAAATAACACCGTAGATTGAATGTCGTGAACAATATTGTTAATTAATAATTTCACGAAATAAAAGTATTTCGCCGTTTATTTTTGTTAATTGCGTGTTTTGGTGTAATGGCGGAGTGACGGCCTTGCTCGCGCTCGATAAGGAGCTACCGTGAGTCATTTAAAAAGCAGAATTGCGGTACTTGCGGCGTGTGAAAGTGAATCATTAGGGTATTCGTTATTTCAACACATGTAGATTCCGCATTTAAAAAACGAGAATACATAAACTGCATATAAAATATGAGAGCTTTATTTTTCCGAAAACGTACAAAATTTTAAACCGGGATTTGAACCCACACCTCTTGTTTGTCCAAGCGGTATCGCTTCGTTAGATCAAACTACAACAAGATCCTCATACGCTTTATATAACTTGTTTATATTGTTAGCATTTGTTCTTTATCTTTCGTGTCGATTGTGGAATGGCACTTTAATAATAATTCAAAAACAGCAATTTTTAGTCAGTTTTCAAGAGACGTGAACTGAAATAATCCAGTACATATTCCGTATAATATGTGTTTATAATATCCTCTCAGAATCTGATCACACAACGCGCAAATGTGTCCGTATTTTTTGGTGGCTATTATATTTTTAATTTTTATATCGATATCGATAAATCACTATATATATATATATATATATATATATATATATATATATATATATATATATATATATATATATATATATATATATTCGTATCAACATAAGCGATTATATTCTTAATTTTTTTTAAAAGAATATAATAATTATATAATTTTGTATAATAAAAAATTATATAATAATTTATATAAAAATTATATACAAAAAAAAATGATGTTGGAACCACTTAAAGTTTCTAAATAAGTATTCTAGCAAGTAAGCACTTCTAGTAAGTAAAATTTAAATGAGCCTCCAATATTATCTCACCGATAGCTGTTGATTGATAATTATGAAAATTAATGAAGGCGACGAAATTCCGACTATTCCGTCCGTCGGTCGAGGAATTTATAATTGAAATTGAGTGTCCGTTACTACATACTACATTACGTAAACGGATGATGAAATTCGAAAGTTATTTTATATAATTAAATTTCATAGATAAAAGATCTAGAGCTGCCTGGTTTTGTCATGAAGCAAGCCTTACTTTGCAACCCTTCTTACTTTCTAAGTTTTCACTTATTAACAATAGTAATATCGCTTTACTATAAGCTGCGGCCGGTGCGCGGTGTCCCGACGGATTAGACGGAACCAGTCTATCGGAATGCGTGACTCACGAGTCCGGAGTCTCGCCTAGACCGGCGACATTGTCCTAACAATATATACATACTAGCCCGCCTACAAAACTAATATGTCTAATATGCCTAATATGTCTACATATGAATACGAAATCAATTCGCCACGTGCACATGTTGTGGCTTAAATATAATGTTTACTTCAAAATCTTACAAGTTCAATACAAGTTACATAAAACACGTTTTCTGTGTTTGAATAGTATTGTTATAGAGTTTAAATATTTCTAGGCACGACGCACTTAATACAAGCTAAGCGATGAATGATTTGTTCTATGAATGTACACATTTTAATTCGGTGTAGTGTCTACACTCTACTCGCATGACAATGACACTGACACTGACAGAGTGATCTATCTGCCTAAGAGTAGAGAGAAGAATTAGAGAGTAGAGAGTAGAAGTGGAAGAGTAGTAATTTATTATCAGTACTTAATCTGTATAAATATATAAATTATTCGAGTGAAGAGAGAAAAAAGAAGAAAATTTGCATAAAAGTGACTTGAGTCTCAACTGACTTTCCACTTATCGCTATCGCGTTAAAAGTTCCATTTCTTAATAAAGCCACTTATCGTTTTGTAATCATTTTCAGAATCCAATCTATGGTTAATAAAACAGAGTTTAAGGGCCAGTCATAAAAATACTATTCATTCTCACTAAGCAGAAAACACTTTCAGAATTTTTCGTATCAACGAAATTTGTGCTAGTAAAAACATAAATTAGCTTCAGAGCTAGGTCGCTGTGCTAACTAAAATAAGTTCCAAGAAAATATTTGTAGGTTCTCTTAAAGATTACCCATATTGTTAGCACTTGAGATACCATGTAACACAACGAGAGTGGGACGAGGTTAGGCGGCAGTGCGTAAGCGTTGTAAAAGCTGAAACATGCCAGCGTCTAACCAGTTAACTACGAGTATATCGCACTATACCCGCGGGCGATACCGTCCACTCGACCACTCGAGAGACAGCATTATGCGATGATTAATCCGGCCACCATTAACCAGCTCCGCCAAGTGGCTGGCCTGCGCCGGTCTTGTAATCACTTCGTAAAAGCACTTAATTCGTGATTCAGCCTATGTTCCTAGGAGAGATTCAACAAGTTCAAAATAGCTTGCTTCAAATCATTTCAGGAATTCATCAATTTCCGCCCGCCTTCCTGTACCGTACAATAAATATATCATATTACAAGTTTGTTGTTATACCTAGTCCACGGTATCGAAGAGAAAAGAATGCCCTAAACTAAATCTGAGGCTTAGAACTGTACTTATATTTTATACTGTGGAAACACGCACCAATTGTGCTATATATCTTGGTTAAGGTTAAGGTCCACATTCTTGCACACAACCCAATAAAATAATATTTTTTATATTAACGTAGTTTTCTCAATTAAATGAAGTTTCTGAATTATGAAAAAGTTTTAGTTAAAGAAATTTAATCCAAAGGTAAATGACCTTTAATGCCTCAACTTTACCCTCAAAGTTATATTTATTTAAGAAATTATAAATACTTAACAATAATCCTTTCCTATGTGACGTCAGCTCGAAGTAAAATTTTATTTTAAAATGTTTTTTTTTTTCATTTTACAAAATATTGTACTTGATATCAAAACAATATTTTTATCTGTGCACTAAGCATTTATATGCAAAATCATTATTAATTATCTGTTATATATATAGTGTGTCACTCTCCACTGACCACTGTCTGACACCACACACACACATGTGAGGTCGCAGTGGTCTAATACAATAATATTATAAGCATAATTATTTACTGATACAAATAATTCTCGTAATTTTATTGTTTATTTTAACAACGTAAAACTTTACTAAAGAATATCTATCTATATTTTATTATTCAAATGATAAATAGTATTCGTTATTTAAAAAATAAATCTATATTTTGTAAGTAAATATAAATTTAACTAATCGTTAAAAATTGTATCATGGATAAAAATACTTAGGTTATGAGACTTTGATTGAGTTTATCTCTTGAGCTCATGACCACAGCTCGCGGCGGCGCGGCGCGGCGCGGCTGCCACATGGCCTCTAAATTCACCTGTTTACACAAGCACGGCTGATTTACAGCGCTAGACTGTACTGTACACATACCTGGCGCACACTCGCGTCTGATGAAGTGGAAAGAATTACCAGAGATAAACACTTAAACACCTAAACGCCTCACCCGAGCTAATGGATGATATCCAGACTGCTACTTCTATTACGAAAGGTCAGCATAGCATTTAAACATCTTTAGACTGTTTTTAACTAAAATTGAATGAAAAAATAAACGTGGTAATGTTTGTTTTGCTCATAAATATTTATACAACTTTAACCTTGTGTAGCTTTCAATATCGAAAGTGAACTTGTTTAATATTATACGCATTAGATACGAAATTCACAATTTTTTATTCAGGCTTAGCTTAAGCTTAAGCTTTCCATTAAGAAATTACATCCTGTTGTTAAACTACCACAATAATTGAAAGTCTCTCTGATTACGTTTTATATATGAGTACGCTGTTGGTTCGATGAATGTAATCAAAAATAATGGAAAGTTGCTAGTACAAGATGTGGTATTGAGGAAATCCGGCACTTTAATGAGGCTCTACCTTTTAAAGGTTTATTTACGAGAACTAAAATGAAAATAAATTTAATTTTACAAAAATAAATTTCAATGGTATTACAAGCAATTAGCGGAAGCAAAAATGATGAGGGTTACCACCTCACTTTGTCCTGCGCTGAGGACATACATAAATTACATATACAATTACTATACTGTGTACCCTTACACGTTGTAGGAGACGCGTGGTATAGCACACGCTAGCTACATACGTCGTCTAGTTTGTGTAGTAGTTAATTGTCGATGATTGTCATTTAACAGCAATCTGTTGTTTAATTGCAGTCGCGTGACTTCAAAGCGACGCGACGAGGCGACAAGGCGACAAGGCGCTCGGGACACTGGCGCGGCGAGCTCTAGTAGTCTGAGACCCTTTACCGACATCCATCTTTGAAATTGGATACAGCGTGCTGTATTATTGAAAATTACCAAAGTGTACCATTTATATTCACGTACAGTTTGTTCACAAATTTAAAGAAGATAACAAGAGTGAAGGTACGTTTAAAGTAATTCAACTTGAATAAAAAACATATTATTAGGCATCGTTACAAGTTATTGTAACGATGCCTAATAATATACTTTTTTGTAAATTATATTATTGAAAGTAAAATTTATATTTTTATAGAATCTATGTATAAATGTTGTATTTACATATTTAGCCACAACTTAGCTAAGCATCACCAGATGGAGATAATGAAGAAGTTACTTTTTGTCCTCTACATACTGACTGCTCTTTAAAACATCGCGTACAGCGTACTGGTAGCTCATCTCACGCTTGGTTTGAACTTGAAAGCTCGAACAAGAGGAAACGAAATATTTAACAAACCTCCTCCCAACCTATCCTCCCATCTCCTAATTAATTGTAACCGCCGCCAACTGCGTCACGATGGCTTCAATTTAGTACTATCCATTACAAATATCAGTACTGGCAACATTTTATACAATTCCGTTGATGTATATATCACGGGTATCTGCGTGTTTGATTGAATCGTTTATCATAAATAACGCGCTACAAGATGCACTGTAATAAATTGCGGCACGTTAGTCGGTGATTTTAGTTCACTGACGTGTTTCCGGACGACGCGCCTCCCCTCCCCGCGCCGCCTCGGCCTCTACGAGTGGAGGAGCGACCAGGCTTGGCAGCTTGTGCGCTTAATTAGATAAGATATTGGTCTCCCGTGACTTAAGATGTCAAAAGTGAGCCAAGCTCAGACTTTACTTTTGTATAGGCATACTACAATTTTTTTACGTAAATGTATGCGTACGACTCTGGTGTACGTCTGACCGAGTCTCTGTTCCAAGTAAGTGAGTTATCAAGATATAAATAAATGTGTTTAGAATGTTGTCCGTAGAATTTTCTAAAACCTAAAACCCTGTTATACATAAAATTTAATTTACTTTAAATTGGCGTTCAATCGTTCATTGGAGTTTTTTTAGAGTGTGGAGGGTGCACTTGTAACCAATATTCTTATACTGGATATGACATAAGGCGTCATATAATCAGTCATTTACATTCATATATGGGTAAGAGCCGTGGACACTCGCGATACTGGTGGATATGCAAACGAGAAAGGGGATGACCGGACCCCTTTAAAGGTTTAATTGAAAGATATAAATTGAAAAATGTGAACTATGGCTTATCGCAATCGAGCACTCGTCGTAAGGACAGGATAGGGTCTCTGCATGTAGGCGCAGAAGGCGTAAAGCGTAGGGCGTAGGGCGACGCGTGGGCGGTAAGTTCCATTCAACGATCTTTCAACGATTGAGTGTAAATCTCGCGCTTAATAGCCTTGTAACAGCTTGTATTATCAGACACGTTCTAGAAAGCTTTTGAAAACGACGACTTTTTTATTGGTGGCATTTCCTTACTCTACATAGAAGAAACATTAAATTATATTAACGTAAGAACAAACAATAATGTTATTAATAATTTACTTTGCACAAAACCACGCATGATGTTGATAAAGCGACCTATATTCTATAATTTTATGTACATTTAGCCAATTCTTTGTCAGAGAATAAGAGCTATGAAACATATAATAAGCCCTTTGTCCTAATATCGATACTTGCGTGACACATATTGCGTTTTTGATTTACGTACGTACTAGTCTACAATGCGGCGTGCCGTGTGGCCGCGAGATAGAGCACGGGTCGCAGCGGAGTACCGGGAGGACCCGCCGCGGGAGGACGTGCGGGGTGAGAGCGGCGGACGGACACGTGGCGATATTAAACTATACGCGATTTTTAGTTATTGCTATGTTCCTCACTGTACTATCTTTTAATATTACGACACTTAGTGCTAGGAATGGCTGAAGAAGTGTTTCTCCCTGTACTGCTAAATGCGGAAAATTCATGTCAATAAAAAAACTATTGACGTGTTAATTATTTCATTTATTACATAATAATTTCAATGAATTAACATTAACTTTGTATATATAGCAAATTGTGCGTAAATGATAGTTATCTCATTGGTTTTAGGGGTTTATTATTTGTCGAAACGGGAACTATGAATCTTTAAGGTGTACAAGCACATGTTTCCAAATATGCGGTATACCTACTTGAATTACGTTAAAAAATACGGTACTGTCAAAGTATACAAGTAACAACGTTAAGATTCTTTATACTTCTAATTAGTTTTATCTTGTATTATTTTGATTGGGGCAATATCCTGTAGAAGAGATGCAAGTTAATTTAGTGTTAGCTAAGACATTTCTTTGCCCACATTCCGGCCAATTTTCAAGACATTGCGTGTCGCGTGGCGGATATCTTCCGAGTGGGGATCGAACCCACAATCGTAGCTTTTACTATCGTCGTTATCCCATTGCAACACCACACACGACGTATGTACCTACCACTATAGATAATAGGACAAATTATTGACCACAAACAAAAACAACGCGAGCTAGTTTGTCCATTTTCTTACGAGGTATTTGTAAATTAAAATAATTATATATTTTTTTATATTCGCGGGCATAAGTGCAACATACCAGGTCAATGCACCGGGAAGCAAAGCGCATCTGCATACAGAACGGTGTCAAATTATATTAAATGCGAATCGCCCTCCGTTTGCAAAAGCTCAGGGGGAAGCTTATTAAGTGGCTCCACCAGCTTTGTCAGATTCTAATGTTCATTGTTCATTATTTCTACGCGTAATTCTTAATAACGAGTGCGTTGCGAAGAGAAGGGTGCTTATGTTTAGTGTTGCCAAATGTTAGGCACACGTGTTGTGGGTTATGGACTTATATTGTCAGTGTTAAATAATAATATTTCCGAGTTAAAAATATTACACTTATATATTTACTATTAGGCGAACTAGACCTTATATTATTATTATATAATAATTTTTTATTCCATTTCAAATGAATACTAATAATAAGTAGAGTAACAAGTATTTTTAGAACTTATCAATTATTCAATATACTATCCCTCTATATAACATCACTTTTAATAAATCAAAGCTTGCAATGCAAATATAAGTGACAAGTGACGGGCGAGTTGACGTCGCGTCGTCGGGGGTCGCGGGTTCACACCCCGGCGCCGAGTGGCAGCTGGGCGCTGAGCTTGCTGCTTGATAACAGCCTACTGACAGGCTATAAATAGACACCGTGTAATGTGGTGGTGCGTCAATAGGACTTGCTATTATATGTTTAAATTTAAACTTGTTTTGTATTGTTTTGTTATTATCATTTAGATAAGAACAATATATTTTCAAAATGTAAGGATTTTATACAATTAGCTTTAAAATATGCTTTTAAATTTAAATATTGAAGAAATGTTTTAGCAAATATTTAATCTTCAATTATGAATGAATTAATGTTCAAGCTTACCGGTTTAAATATTAATACACTGTTTAATTTGAGGCTAACAGGGCCGTGTATGAGTCGTCCAAACATATATTAATTACTTAAGCGCTCGTGTTCTTGATGTATCATGATGACAAACGAAACGTGATAATTGTTATGGTCAGTTCAATAAAGACATCTGACGTCTTTTTTGACTTTGACATAGATTTCAAGAAGAACAAGCTAGTCTAAGTATATAAATATATATATATATATATATATATATATATATATATATATATATATATATATATATATATATATATATATATATATATATATATATATATATATATATATATATATATATATATATATATCTTCTTCTTCTTCTTCCTGGCATTAGTCCCGGCTTTTGCCAGGGTCTGCCTTCCGACTAAGACCAATCGGTCCATATGAGTGGCGAAGTGGTTTTTTGTGGAGCGATTGCCATCTGACCTCCAAACCCATTACTGGGAGAAACCAAGAAAGGACAGGGAATAAGAGGCAGAAAGACTTGGAATATAGGGGAGGGACACCACTTACATGGATTGGATCGGGTTATGAAAGTGGTGGCTTGAGGTCCCGGGGTCGCGTACCCGTATGCCGGAAACCAAATATCGGACAGATAATTGGCTTAGACACCCTCTGAGATGTATATATATATATATATATATATATATATATATATATATATATATATATATATATATATATATATATATATATATATATATATATATATATATATATATATATATATATATATATATTACTAAAAGGTAAGTTAAGTTACAGCCCCTCTGTATATAGCCTCATATCATGGCCCTGTATTTTAAAAATAAAAAGGAAAACCTCTTGTTACATAAAATAATACTGTATATAGGCAGTTGTATGACAGATACTCATTAGAGGCAAACAAAAGAATCCAACTGATGAGCTGTTTAATCTATTCTTATTTATCATTATAAATAAACATATTTTTTACTAAAATTATTTTAGTATAAATAATTTGAACTTCCTACAATCTATGTATATGTATAGTTAGCAGCACTGTCACTGTTACAATAATATTCACGTGAGCTTACCCACTGATCCATAATCGTAATTAAATATTTATATTAGCTACAACGTTAATAATAAAATGACTAATCTTAAAAGGAGCTTAGATATCGGACGATGATAATTGTCATAGTGCACGAGGGAACCCCTCTCGCTCTACCTCCCCCCCCGCCGCTCAACGCCCCTCCACGCGCCGGCCGCATACTAATGTTAGCCAAATCTTACACTAAAAGGATAGTCTAGTCTAGACTGAAGCCGAATTCCCAATTCAATATTCATATTTTGTACAATTTTCAAAGCTATGTTCAGTCTATGTGTTTAGTTCTTGATATGTTCCTGTTAATTAAGCTACATATATTGGACACTATGCTGGCACACCTTCACAGTAGCGACGTGTTTGCATGATGAAGTCACACCTTCAAATCTTGTTTATCTATTTTATTTATTTTTAAGGGAAACAAACAGTACTATAAATAATTGATATATAAAACACACAAAATAATACAAACACCAATCAAGTTACTACATTCATACCTCTTAACAACACGCATACCGTCTTAGACAATAGCTATTTGTAATGTCCATAATATTTTCTCTATAATAAAATAATATAAATACAAACTCAATCTCAAAATACTCAATATAAAAAGAATACACTCCTATAACTTGTCTAACATATTACCTACCCACCTACTACTAATGCAACGTATTGTCGCATATATATTGTTTAATATAGAGTACAGCCAGCTATGGCCGTTTACATACATTTATTTAGTTAAAATAATGGTGCAAATATGCAAAACTGATAAAGCATTTTTTTTAACTTTATTATAAATCAAGTGTAAATAAGTTGACATATGTCACATTTACATACGACCGTACGTACGTATGTTGCAAGCTAAAATGAAAGCTTACAGCAGTGGCGAGGCGAGGCGAGGCGAGGCGAGGCGAGGTGAATTATCTAAGCCATGTATATATAGTATGTAGTAAATGCTTACTTTCCATCTAAATTCCAGATAGTCCGTCAACTAGTAACATCTCGTTTGTAAGTCAACAGTTATAAATACATTTCTGAAGTTAACATAATTATTCTAAGTGAGCAGTCAGTCTTCTGTCACAAGCAGATTTTTCCTACCTAGAGGAGGGACCCTTCATCCATCACGTCTACTTAGCTTAATGTAGATCTTTAGTTCTGAAACCAAAACTTGTTCTTAAAATATATAAGTAATATTTTATGTTCTTACCATTCTGTCTAAAACATAATGACTGACTTAGATGAAAGTAGCTTAGTTAAATCCTAAAAAGTGACTCACATCCTCACAAAATCTATCTTACTGACTCTGTCCATCTTAGTGCTTTAACTACGACAGCAATTAAGTACACCAAATTATTTTTAGTGTTACAACAAATAAATAACTATAATTAATTTAGTGTACATAGCTACATAGTGAATTATATGTTAAGTCGTAATTGTTGACGACATTATAGATATACGAATGAATGATGGATCATAATGTGGACTTAGTTACGAATTATTACCATTTTCACAAGTAGTTTTATTAATTATTATATATATATAATAAAATATAATGTTAATTTAAAGATTTTATTTTCCAAAAAACTAAGCTAATATTGAAGAACGTACTCTTTAGCTAACCAAGTTTACTACTCTACTTACTTCATAATAATAAAATAAATTACTATTATTAGGAACCCGGTATTATGACAGTACCGTTCCCCGCTTTCCGCCTTTCGAGGCATTGCGTATTGAGTGGTGGAACTCAACGCTGTGCTTTGCCCTGTTACCAGAGCGAAGAAAATGAAAATCATTCATTCTACCCGAGTGGGTATCGAACCCACAAACCGTCGCGTTTTCGCCACGACGGTCCTCAAAAAATGAAAATGAATGCGTAAAATAAATAAAAAATACAAGAAGTCACTGCAAAGAGTTACGCGTAAAAAAGCAAATCGAAAGCTTATTCCCTCGAGACACAAAAAGTTGTAGTTTTGTGTGTCATTAACTAAAAGCGTCGCCAAAGTAATTATAGTAATGAAAATGACTCTCAATGTGTATTATTAAAAGCTTTCTAAAGTTTTATATTTCATAGATATTTTCGGTAACTGTCGATTTACGCTTCCCAAATACGTTTGTCTGTTTGTCTATATTCTTTGTAAAGCTCTTTTTATATATTGAATGTAATGCCCAATTAACCTTCACATATATCGCTTTATTATGTGTGTCACATGTTCTCCATTTTCTGTCTATTTGTTAAATGAGTCTGTATTTAATAGAGTCTTGTCTAAGCAATCTGCGACTTAATAATAATACATACGTATATTATTAATAAAAGCTTTCCCCTAAATTAGACTTCAATCGTTACTGTTGCTATTGTGGTTCGTGTGTGTGTAACATATCCGTACAATAGACAATAGACACCACTCAAAGAGAGCGAGCTACTAGATATGGACTTCTTTGTCTCGGCATGGAAATAATGAAGCAGTTGATTGTGAGCGATGTGTGTAATTTGTATTGGATCGGATTTGCATACTCTTCCAATTAGACACGTGACGTCAATCTGTTGATTCATATACTCGGTACTTGCTGTGAAGTGTACTTACCTACATACTCGTTGAGTGATGGCCACTTTATTAATGTTCTTTTTGTTTTGGTTTGCTTTATGTCTCAGTACAGAGGTCACTGTGGCGCGGTGACGCAGGTTATAGGCTTGATATTCATTCAGGGGAATGATGGCGTTAAGCTGCGAGACATAAAACCTTTTGTGTTGAAATCGGACGAACATAGAGAATCAATGTTTTCTTAATTTATTTTAACAGCGTGCGGAATATGGAACAACATGTAAGAGAAAGTGTATTGGAATCGAAGGATAATCAGGTTTTATTTAAATGGATGAACATGAATACTTATAAATAGTTTCATTAAAATATAAAAAAAATACTCGATAATCTCCTCAATAATCGCTCGGTACCAAAACTGTTAACTCTAATAAATGCCAATTACCACAATTAATTGTAACACAACAATATTTTCGTCGTTTTATGTTGAATTGGATTCAAATAACAATTTTTCAGTTCAGTGATATCAAGAGGATTACCGCCAGGATGTGTGGAGAGGGAGGGGGGGTGAGACCTCCCAGACTTCCACGGGCACGTTCCCATATATTTCGTTCTGTTATATTTTTTATATAATATATATAATTATATAAAATATTTATTTTATTTAAAGAATTCATCGTAAATTTAGATGTACATTTAGATTTAACATATGTACCTATACACATATATAAGAATCAAAGTCAAAAGACCAAAATCTTTATTTAAGTTAGATTTATTTTTATTTCGCTTTCAGACAGTTTAAGGAGACTTAAATAAGTCCAGTTTTACGTAAAGTGTCTAAAAATAACATTCAGACAGACTGCGAAGAAACGTCACATTTTATAAATTCTAAATAATATATTGAGGCCGTCGACGCGCAGTCGTACGTCGTGTAGCTGTAGACGTGACAGTTGGGGATTTGAAGCCCACTAAGGGGTAGGTTTCTTCTGTCTACCGTATATGCGGGATACCGCATCACACTTGAAGCGTTCGTGAAGAAAGACTCGCCCACAACGTCGTGCACGTGAGCTTTATGACTATTGCATTTCAGCGTCTAATGTTTAGATGTTTCTCATCAGATGTTCCATACTTTAGATTTTTTAAATAACATCAGTAAATTCTGATCATGCTGAATGTTTTTTACCTATCCAGGTCTTAATAAAGCTTATCTAAATAGAAAAAAAATATTTTAATCTGTCTCTAATAAGTTACGGAGCTGTGCATGAATAAACTTTTAGATATTACTGTTTATAAAATCAAACGGAATTCAGTACCACTTAGGGACTTTGACCTTCGTGTAGTTGTTGTCTATATACGTTCAATGTACATATAGTATATGCGTATAGTAAAAAATGTTCTATGAAACTCGTTCTCATTTCTTCTTTCGTTCACATATTTCTTCGATTTCTTTTGCTTATAATTGAGATAATATCTTAGTAACTATTTGAATACTGCTATTAAATAATAGACAAAGTTGTATTGTCCATATTTAAGCTATAATACAATATTATTAATGATAAATCCACTTCCACAAGAACGGGAAGTGAACACATAAGTAGTTTATAAAGGAGATGTTAGCGGGTATAACTCCCGCGGCTAGCGGCTAGCGGCGCACGACGCGGTATTGACTGGTGACTGGTGACTGGGGACTGGTGACTGGTGACTGGGGACTGGTGACTGGTGACTGGTGACTGGTGACTGGTGACTAGAGACTACTGCACGCCTGCATTCACTTTTAACTTTACAGTGACTGTCGGGGAGGGCAGCTGACTTTCTAGATCAAAGAATTGGAATCACGCAGACACACTTACGAAACAGTAGTAACCATATGTTTATATTTTATGTTTTTGTCCATTGGTTATAGTTAAAAAATAAATAAAACGGCAAGTGTTAGTGGCGCGTCTACTGCTACAATATTCCTTATCACTGATATATTAATATAATACAGATCTCTCTTCATGGATTTATATATTTCCCATTTTACCCATAGTGTTGAGACACTACATACTCTGCTTACAGTGGAAATATTACGTGGAGGGTGTTGGGGCTCAACACGACGATGTTTAACTAAACAGTACAATCAAAATATTATTCTTACAATATAGAATCAAACCCGCAACTATTGCTTTTGCAGTAAAAAAATCTCAAATGACGCTACTTTGACAGATAAATATTAAAATGTAAAAAATCACATTTCTGTCTTAAGCATGCCTTTAGTTTAAGCGTGAGGACTTTCGCTGCCAGGTGTCGGTACTGACGATAACGCGAGCTCTCAATACAAGCGCTAAAGTGAAAACTCGAGAACGTACACTCTAGGTACCTGTACATATACTCTGAATACGTTTTGTTCTCACCGTATAAGTACTTTATAAGTACCAGGTTATTGAACTTATAGGCTTTTATATCGAACAGCTTTTATGAATGAGCTTTTGTAATTTAAAATTGAAATATGTAAACAAATAGTTTATGTTTTTTATCGCAAATGTTATACACGATGTGTGTCATAAAGGTGTACGAGAATCAAAATACTATAGAAAAAGCTTAAATATATTGTATATAGGGTTTGATTTATGCTTAAGTGTGCTTTCAACGCCAACAAATTTGTAGATATTGAAAAATGCTTTCAAAATCCATTCATATATAAGTTACCAAATAAATAAATTGCTGTCGCACATTGTATATAATAGTACATTCTATTTTATTATATTTGCAATATATATCAATAAAAAGGTATTTTATATTTTGTATAAATTATGTAAGCAATATACGTACATACTTACACATGCTTAAAAATGTGGAATGTTTTTATAACATAGTATTATTTATAACATAACATAGCATACTGCGTATTCGCGTTCGTATTTGCTTATCGTCTGCTCGCTCTTACTGGCTTTATTTTATATAAAAGTAATAAAAATATGTTTAGTGTAAACGTCACAGGTCAATTGAATATGATGGATTGAGCATACCCACATTTACACCTTTTTTAAATGAGGGATAGTGGGATGTGAGGGCAGCGAGAGGACCGTTTAAGTCTTGTTGCCTAACCGTTATCATTATAAATATTAAGTGGGAGGTTTATTTATACCTCTGGTTTAAAGATTTCAATTCATATTTTTGTACATGTAAATGTAAAAAACATGTAATATAATAATTTGAATCTAATATAAATATTACAATCGGCTTTCACAGCTCTAATATCAAAACTACGACAAAAGTGGAATGCCATAAGTTTAGGCGCGCAGTACCAGCGAGTGCAACAACTACAAACAAGTAAGCAGGACGCTCGCCTGCATACGGAGATGAGATTATTTCCGTATTCGCTGTATGTTTATATACTTAGAGCTATTACGCGTGACAATGCCTTCACACATTATTATTAGTAAATATAGATAATATATTATTCAGAGGGTGTCTGACAATTGTCTGTCCGATATTTGGTTTTCGGTATACGGGTACGCGAACCTGAATCCTCCAGCCACCACTTTTATTACCCCATCCAATCCATGGACGTGGTGTCCCACCCCCATTTTCCAAGTCATTCATCCTAATTCCTTCTTGGTTTCTTTCTTGGTTTCGCCCAGTAATGGGTTTGGAGGTCAGATGGCATCGCTCCATTAAAAACCACAATTCGCCACTCAAATGGATCTATGTAAGTAAAGGCTGAGTACGGCTAGGGCGTCGCCACTAAACGACGCGTAGGCACATCGCCCTACACCTGCGATAAGTGGACAAGAGTGGCAAGGCTAATGACGTTAGTACCCAGACGGAAACTCTGCTTTGCAACATGGTGTGCTTTCTTTCAGGAAACACGCTGGAAGGGCAATAAGTCTCGTAACATCGGGCAGAGTTGCCGCTTTATATACACTGTGTCACCTACAGGCAAGAAAGGTGTGGCGGTAATGTTTTCTGAAGAACTTTAGAAAGGGCTTTTTGAAGTTGACCATCGCTGCGATCGCTTGATGCGGATAAGGGTACTGATTGAGGGCGTTATCACAAACTTAATCAGTATAGGTATACCTATACTGATTACCCCTAGCCGGGTTGTAGTGTGGTTGAAAGGGAGAAGTACTGGGATCAGTATGAAGAGGGACTACTCGCTATATCGTCTACTGAAGTAGTCTTAGGCTGAGGTGTTTGATCGTGTTCACGGGGGTTTTGGACATGGTATTTGTTCAGGCTGCTTGGGATCGAGCTAATTCAGCAATCATTGCAGCGGGCAAGCGAGTTTTTGGCATAACTAAGGGTGGACGTGTCGTCGACATTATATGATCAACTTGAAACTATGGAGGGGCAGAAGCTCATATATAAACTGGCTAAGCTAAAGCGACGCAGGATATTACAAAATATCTGTGCGTCAGAGATTCTCGGGGCACGTTGCTTTGTAGTCAAATCTCTGTGAAGGAGAGATGGAGAAGCTACTTTAAGGAGCTGCTACACACTCGGCATTCTTGTAGTCTTCCTCTTGAATTACATCCTAACTTCGGACTTGTTGCTCCAATAATCCTTAAATTGAAACTCATAATTGTCTTCGACGCATGAAGAACAACCTTACAGGGAAAGAAGATTGTGTGCCACGTCAGTGTATCTGGTGGCCATTGCGATCCAAGGAGATCCCTGAAGCCTATATTGAGGTTATCAGAGATATGTACAATAACTCCGCTTCGTTGGCGATACCAAGCCCTTCCCGATTACAGTAGGGGTTCACCAGGGCTCAGCTCTTAGTTCGTTCTTATTCAATGTAGTGCTGGATACTGTCTCGGCTCACATCCAAGGCCAGTTTCCGTGGCTGATGATGTATGCCGATGACATAGTACTCATTGAGGAGAACCGACTGATGCTGGAGCGTAAAGTGTACGCCTGAAAGGGTGCGCTTGAGAACGGTGGTCTTAAGCCGAATGAGTCGAAGAACGAGTATATAGTTTGTGGGAACCCGGACTTGAGCACCATCCACATCGGGTCTGAGCCAACCGTTAAGTGCGAGAAGTTCAGGTACCTTCGATCCGCTATGCATGAGTCTGTAGGCATCGACCACGACATTCATGTCCGTATAAGCGCTGCCTGGGCCAAATGGCGGGAGGTCACTGTTGTGGTCTGCGATAGCAGAATACCCAAGCTGAAGAGACTGATATACAAGAGTATTATCTGACCGGTTCTTTTATACGGCAGCGAATGTTAGCCAGCATTATCTCGGCACACTCAGGACCTTCACGTCATGAAGATGAAAAAGCTGAGGTGGATGTGATACGCGGTGCGACCGCATACGCAACACATTCATTCGAGGTAGTCTTGGGGTCCGTGACGTAGCGGATAAGCTCCAAGAGCGTCGCCTGAGATGGTATGGCCATATTATGCGCCGACCTGATAACTATATCGGAAGGTAGTGCCTTGACATGTCTGTGTCTGCTAGATCACCCTGACGCGCAAGGAAGCGATGGCTGGATGTCGTGACGCAGGACATGAGAGCCAATAGATTGTCCACTGAGGATGTTAAAGACCAAGCAAAGTGGAGTAAGCTTAGTCGGCAGGCAGACCCTAGCATACGATGCCGGGAATAATGCCAGGCAGAAGAGAAGAGAAACAATAATAATTGTCTATAGAAGGGGGAATGAGATGATTATGAGTGATTTGCAACTGTCTTTGAGGTTTCCATATTCAAATTAGGATGTGAACTTATAGTATTAGAAATAAAATAAAAATTTACGTGAATAGCACTTTTTTAAAAAGACCTTTATATATTATTTGCTGGATATTCGGCCTAAAATTTAATTTTAAGTCCATACATTTCTATTAACATAATTATTATGCAAGTCAGGTTCAATCTAAACATATTAGCGAAAACGAGTAAAATGAGAAGGCGTTACGCGTGTCCTGGCGGGCTGTGATGACGTCACGCCCTGTCTTGACGTCACGTTCGCGAGTTCAATGTTATCAGATCACGGCCACTCGGTGCACTGTAGCCTGTCGTCTGTCGTCTGTCGTCTGTTGTCTGTGGGTCGGTGTTGACAAACAACACGGTACGACACAGTACGAGGGGTGGATGTGATATTGTTGAGTATGTATTTGGAGATTTTGTAAGGCCCTTACCTTATATATTATGTATGTAGATTGTAGGTAAGTTAGTGAGAGGTGCATTTTAATTATTTTTGTTTTTATATGTTTTATATTTTTTTGTTAAAGAAATAGAGAAAATTCATTTTGAACTCCACGAGCACGTTGGACAGGCGTTATCAAAGCTCAGCTCAGATATTGTAAGTTTCTTAGTAATATTTAGTAAGTAATATTTAGTTCTTTCCATGAAAAACTCAAAAAGTTATATTATGTTTTAATTTTTCCATACTAAAATTACACCTCTTCTCTAATTTATGTTTATTTGTTAAGTTAAGTTCTACTTAGGATTTCTGTGAACTTAACGTGTTATTCAAATGAGACAAATTATTTAGCATAGTCTTGGACACTTGTTGTTTCTAATATTTATAAAATAAAATAAAAAAGACCGTCGTGAAGCGTAGGCACAACTTCTGCCTGTACATGCGACGGTGTGTGACTCGATTCCCATGAGGGGAGTGATTTTTCCTTTCTCTGTCTTAACACTAGGTTCCCTCTGCCTACCCTAGTATGTGCAGGATACACCATGAAGTCAAAAAAAATATCTAATAGTACCTTTTTTATATATTAGCGTGTGATAGTACCACGTGCGTGAACTTGGCCCCGGTCTTGGTCTTGTCCCGCCCTTGTGCCCCCCCCCCCTCCTCCTAAACATTCAATTAGCTGTTAAGTCTAAGCAGAGTGTCTTTACACACGACACAAGACATTAAGACACTACTTCCTCTGTCAACTCTGCATATTTTTTGTTACTGACACCTTTGTACAAAGATTCTTACTGAAGTCATTATTTCTTACAATGATCAGATGTTTTATTTTAATAAAAGCAAACCAAAGGTTTTACCTAACTTTAAAGCTGTCTTTAAATATATTTTAACGACAATCCTACAATACAATGTTATCAAGTTACGTCGATTGCAAGTTTACTAGACTATTTGAATGCAATAAAATGACTTGTAAAAGAGGAACGAGTCTCTTATCTTTATGCGGTCAAAACGTTTAATATTAATATTACATTGTAAGAGTAAGAAAGTGTCGCGGCGAGCTCTCGTGCTATGAGGAGGTCAGGCATTAAGCCGGTTTAATATTACTTTTATAGCTTTAAAATTATTATATTATCGCTATATCATTCAGAGCTTACGTTTGTATTCAAGTTGAAGCCTTTTTCTGTAATATATGTAATATATGTAAAGTTGTTATATCCTTTACAATAAGCTTGCATTTGCAATTTCCGTTTATTTCTTAATAAATAAATATTGAGGAATCATTTGTAATTCAACTTAAATATCCTAATTAGCAGAAATTATTTAAAACACAAAGAGCTACATTGTAAAACGCCATTATCTAAATCAATGTGTTTAGATTCATTAAATGAATTTATATTCATCTTATACAAATAATAAGTGAAGCGGCAGCTTGCTTGTGTCGCCGCTGCCGCAACTGCAGCCGTGTTGTCGAAGGTCACGGATATTTATAGTGCATTATACAGCCAGTGTTTATGCACATTTTATTGTTTCACAAAGATTTCCCAGACGCGGCGCATGTTGCTGTTCCTGAATGGATTTAAGATATTTATATGAAATTATATATATATATATATATATATATATATATATATATATATATATATATATATATATATATATATATATATATATATATATATATATATATATATATATATATATATATATATATATATATATATATATATATATATATATATATATATATATATATATATATATATATATATATATATATATATATATATATATATATATATATATATATATATATATATATATATATATGATTTAAATTAAATAATGTGCTGTAGACAATCAGTGACAAGCACTTTGTTTATAAGAGAAAACAGTAAGAAAAAATAGAATATATGTATATCACTTTATTATTATTTTTTCTATAGGTATATTTACAGACAGCGAAAATATGGTTAGGTTAGGTAGGTTACGATATAAGAGCTACTAACGCGTTAACGGCATACAGCATTTATTCATCAGTTGTATATAAACAAGCTTAACACATTCGTGGCAATGGCATCCCACTATAGAAACCGCGTGTAAAACTCAGACAGCTATTATTTTTTATTTTAATTCGGAGTTCAAATACTATTCATTATTGCAAAATATGAAGACCATAATATCCAACATGCTCACATCTGTGACGGTGTCGGCGGTGACGGCGGCGGCGTGGTGAGCAGTCGGGTCAATTGTCCATATTAATTGAGCCCTGGCTGGAGAGGATTTAAAGCCATGTACATTTCAATACACGCAATTGGCATATAATACCTTCATAAATAACATTCAATATCCGTATGACCTCAGTGCAGTTCTCACGTTACGCTCGACGCTGCGGTCTGGGGCGGAGCGTGCTGTGTGTACTTGACTTATAAATAATTTACTTCATATAAATAAATGACTATTGTTTTAAATATTACTATTGTTTACTTTTATTTAAATGTATCCGACATTTAACAGTGTAGGCAACTAATGTTAAGATACGCCGTTTCCCATTTTCGGTCCTATAGTCGAGACATTGCGTGTAGAGTGGTGGTACGTAACGTGTTGCTGTATCTTGTCACAAGGGCGAGAAAGTAATTCATTTCCTCAAATGGGAATTGAACCCACGAACGTCGTATTCACATTCAAACTCTGTCGGCTATGGCGGCCTTTTATATTTATATATTGTTTTGTCATAATACCTACAAAACTTTACATAAAACCTCCGTAACTTGGCGTGACTTGTCAATAAAATATTATTGGGGTAAATGCACAAAGATAATCTGCGTGTGACTGTAAGTTGCAGTCTTTGATAAAGTAAATAGCTTTTAAACTCGAGAGTCGTAACACTAAATAGATTGATATCTATAAAGTGAGCTTAACGTTTGTTATCTGTTCCAGAAATCTGTACATTTGACAAGTTTTGTTATTTCAGACGGAGTCGGCGATTTTATCACACTTAGTTGGCGGCTGAAGTGAGATTAACTTAAACAATTGAACGGTGCAAGAAATGAAGCTCGTATTAAGATAATTAACGTCTTATACTTAAAATCCCATCGTGTATCATGTAAAAGCTTAAAATAAAACTGATATAATATTTAATTAATTTTCCAAGTTAGCGACTCCTGTCGACAGCAGCGCTGGATACCTGCTGGCGTCATTCCGCTCGGATGTGGGATAATGAGCACGACTGCACTCAAACTAAACTAAGCTATTAATAGACAGCAATTTTTCATATTATCAATTACTCGTTTGCTGTTGTTTCTTAGAGCGTATAGAGATATTTATAGCTGTTAAGTCTGGACCGGATCTAGGTTATATAATATTTTTTAAAAGTGTAACACCTGATGAAGTCGTAGTAGTCGATAGTAGTCCAGCTAAACTATACAAAATAATGAAATACTGTCATAATACAAATGATTGAACATAATAAGCATTTTCCATTGACATAGAATAATTTAGAATGTGGAACACCTGATGTAAACCACAACAGATTAGCTAAATTATAAGAAATAATAAAATTGCTCTTAATTTAAAGTTGTTTTCACCGACATACGAAACTCCAAGATCTGGAACACTTCATGAAGAACAAAGTTATATTGTTAGTGAAAACTTTATGATCCTGAAGCATACATACACTTGTTGCCAAAGAAAAAATAAAACTGTTACAGCTGTAATGCTTTGATACGGTAATATAATTTCTTACACTTAATGATATTTTGTTACGCTTTCATTCATTAAATAATGTAAAATTCGATTAAATACATTTTTTACAAATTATTTGTGCAAAAAAAAATATGTATAACTTTTATATAAAAATGATTATTGTAAAATTTGTTAGGTAATAACTGGTGAATCTGAATTAATTTAAATTCAAGAAAACTATTTAATTCAACAAATTGTTTTAGAAGCAATACATTTATTTATGGTTATAAGTCTCTATCAAAAAACCCCATTCAGATAATTTCAGAGAAAAATCAATCATTCAATAATATAAAAATAACAATATTAACTTGATCTTGCCACTTAATTCATAGAGACATAAATTGTCCTTATAATCATTTGTCGATTATAATGTATGTCTATAATGAAATACAAAAAAGGAGTCAATATTTCTACGTGAGTATGGTCTAGGAATTTGTTCCTACGTTTGTGTCACTTAGGACGACATAACTTGAGCTATCAACTCGTGAGTCAGGCTGCTTGGAGCGTTGGCGCTCAGCATGGCGTCGCAGTAGGCCCTCAAACTACGCGACAGGCGGAGATCACAGCAGTCCTCCGCCACGACTGCCTTACTACGTAGAAACGGACTCCCTGCTCTATGTACACGATGTAGCGTATATATGCCACCGGTGATAGAACACAACGATAGTGCGATGTAGAGCTTTTTGGTTTTTTTCCTTTAAGGTTTATTGTTGAAAGGGATGTTTCTATTGTTATTGTATAAAGTATTGTTATAATGTTATGCTGATTGTTGCATAAATAAAGTACGGTGGTAGCGTAGGATCCAAAAAAAAACCAAATCTTTAAAATGTTTTATTAAAAATTACAATTTAAATTAATAACAAAAATGGTGACTGCTTGCTCGATGTGAGAAAACAAGAGTGAATAATTATTTTAATATTAAAACTAACATTAATTAAAACAATGGATGAAAAATGACTCTACGTTTTACATTTCTTACTGTTACAATTCTTGGATTTGATGCAATGCAGTAAGCAAGTTATCCGAAATCTGGCTAAGCAATCCCCGGGTAGTGTGGGAACATTAAAACCTCCTTCCTGAAGAACAGCACCTATTCAGTGTCCTTGGATCTCGAATAGTGCTAGAGTATATGTTCCACTGGATCTGGGGTTCCAGCTTCTTTCTTTGATATTTCCCTTGCGGTTGATGCTTTTGGTTTAAGAATTTTCTTATGAATTTTAGCAATTATAATGAAGATAGTTATTATAGTTACCGTTAAAATTATTCCATATAGCGGAATTGTTATATGATAAAGGCTATCGATAGCTAGATGTTGTAGATATTTTTGAAATAGATTGTTGTGCGGAGATTTTTCTATTTGCTTCAAGGATGTCAGTCAAATTTATTGAGTTATGTTTCAGAGTTTTTTTTCAGAATTATCCTTTTTTTGTTGTATTAATACTTGTTAAATCAATAATTTCAATGCTTCTTCTATTCTTTTATATTATTATTGCTATTAATTAAAGTAAATAGCGTACTTTTATAGAACATCCCGCTGGTAACATTACGAGATAGCTTCCTTGTGTTTTCATGTATTTATGCTGTTTGCACGATAGTTTCAATTTAGTTGGTTCTGGAATGGTGATAATATAATGTCCGTCATCTAACTGTGCGACTGCTTCTGTAGAAAGGATAATTGACGTGTACTGACAGGAAGTTTGCAGCTGCTGTGTCGTTATGAGGCGCTCGATACAATTTGGCTGTTCTTCTTGTTTGTAGTTTAGTTTATGATCACATAAGTATGATTCACCGATCTTCGGGCATTCAGCCTCTATGTACATAAAATCTTTTTCGTGAATTGCTATATGAGGTTGAGGAGGGATAAGGATTTGATGATTCACGTTTAATACAGGGGACAAGTTATATAAAATATAATTTTTAGGAAATACAATTGGGAATTTGTAAACTAAAGTAATATTTCTAGCACTATAATAATATCCTACTTGTATATAGTCTCTGAAACTAATATTTAAAAGTTCATTTTTCTTATAAAGTGTATTTAATTTACTTATAATATCCTGGTACATACAAAAATTAAACATAGAGCATTTAGCACGAATAAATTTTCCAGTGAATTTTCCTATCGAAATAATTCATTAGAAATAGCTTCTATGATATCTCTCAAAATTAAGAAAATTTGAGTTATATCCATAAAAGTTACAAATTAATTTTCTAATTCATTATTAATATTCGTTAAATTTTTAACTAAATATTCTAACTGTTTTTGACTAACTTATTTATGATATCAGTATTTTGAGACATCCAGTTTTTACTCAAGCTAATATGATTTTTAATTTCATTAATCAGTAAATTATTATTTTGCTCTAGTAAATTAATGGCTTTGTTATACTTTATGGCGTCCGTATAGTCGAGATTACCAAAAACACTTCAAAAAACACCGTCAATGAGTCCTCTCTTAACACGGGAAGCGGTTCCTAATTTAACTTTAAGGTTTTGAATATGCATTTGAAAAAGGGAAAGCGTTTTATTTCCAAGTATATATTTGCAACCTTACCAACCTTAGTATTTATTATTTGCAACATAACAGAATCTAAGGTATATTGAATTTTAACTAAATCTACGCATTGGACAAAAGAATGATAGGGGTATATGATCTGTGCGGATCCCAAATTACTAAAATTACCAAATACTTCTGCCTTTGTCAGGGTTGATATCATGATCATAATTCTGTAACAATCGAGCGCTATTAGGTACTCTTTTAAGTCTAATCTTTGCAACTGGTAATTGTTTCTTTTTTGTGTAAATGTATATGGGTAGGTTATCCTGTGTAAAACGAGGGGCAAGTTTTTGTCGAAATATTTTAGGGTTTCGAACGAATATCTGTTGGTCGGATAAGTAAAGAGTCTCGGGTTTTAAATTTTGTTCAAATTTTCAATTATTAGAGTTCGTCGATGCAAAGAGGAGTCGTTAATAATATCGTAAACTTTTTTCATACGGTCACGATGGTCCAGTATGTACTGTTGTAGCAATTGCTCTGTCAAATCTACATCTTCGGGGTCACGAGGATCGAAGTGTCCAGTGATAATATCTATCGGTCAGCATAAGGCATGAGATGGACGACTGATTCTCCTTTTTGACTTAATTTATGGATTCTTATATGTTCTAATAGTGTGGAAGGAAGCCTTTCTACTAGTCCGTTGTCGTTAGGTGTATAAGGTAATAAGGTTTTTTTATAATTTTATGATGGATTATTCGGAGTAATCTTAATAATTCTAAGAATAATTGATTCGAAAATTCGGGTAATAATCGTAAAACTCGTGAAATGTTTTCTAAATCAGCCATTATGTTCTAAAATTATATTACGGTGAGCGTCTTGAGAACGCGCTCTGCTATTATAATTACTAAACCTAGGGGTCATCGATTGCCTCTGAAGGGAAATCTTGGAAATGGAAAAAAAATTAAAAGGATCTAAAACTACGGGTAAGCAATCACTAGAAAGATTCTAATGTACTTACATACAAATCTGGTCTTCTTCGGTGTATCAATGTTTGGATACGCCTTGCTGCGCCGCCTTGTAGATTCTGGACAGTCTGGTTGGTGCTTGAAAGCAACCCGGGTGGACCGCGACGTTAATTTCTTAAGAAATCTAAATTACGTTGCTCGCGACCCGGCCCGCGAGTATCCTACCGACTGCGCCAATTAAGTACGGTGGTAGCGTAGGATCCAAAAAAAAACCAAATCTTTAAAATATTTTATTAAAAATTACAATTTAAATTATTAACTAAAATGGTGACTGCTTGCTCGATGTGATAAAACAAGACTGAATAATTATTTTAATATTAAAACTAACATTAATTAAAACAATGGATGAAAAATGACTCTACGTTTTACATTTCTCGCTGTTACAATTCTTAGATTTGATAGAATGCAGTAAACAAGTTACGCGAAATCTGGCTAAGCGATCCCCGGGTGGTGTGGGAACGTAACACACGCAATAACCTTTATACCTAATAAATTGTAAACATACTGTGCTCGACTCTCGGCGTCGTCTGCATTGATTTTTTTAATATAATTCCTCGGCTATTTAGTAGATTTCCTGATTTGGTGAAAATTACGCAAATTACCCAAATATAGCTTGCCTTAATCGTGCGCCCGTGTTCCGGCTCGACTCGTTACTATTTATGGAAGTACTACTCATTACTATTGATAAGGGAGGTACAAGGAGTACAAAGAGGGTACACGTTAAAGATCAACTTGTATGTCACTGACAAGCTACTTTATTTTCACCTGTGATGACTGTTGCGTTTAGTTTTGGGCTGAACTCTATTGAGGGTTTTATTTATATTTATTGTATCTAGAGACGTTGCAGTGTCTTGTTGAGGCAAAGCACGCGCAATGTCCCTAAATGATGGATAAGTAGATATTAAACGTGATAACTTGTAAACCCTCCAAAAACTAAATTAATATTAAATAGGTCTAAAATTTTCTATTTCAAAAAAGCTACTGTGGACAAAAAAATATTTGAAATGTGAAATTAAGTAACCGGCCATCTTAGCAAAACTTTTGTTCAATCGACGACTTAAACAATTGAAATATTGAGAAATACTTACTATGGTGAGCTTGGGAAATGTTAAAGAATACTTTCCATGAAATGCATCAGCTGACCTGCCAAAAAGCCCAAGATGAATGAGGATGCGTAATTTATACGACATCTGATATAAATTTGAGTGGTCATGAATGCCTGAGGCGAAGTGGGTCAATGTCAGGAGCGCGCGGCCTCCGACCGTCTCCTTACAGTTGACACTTGTTCCCGATGCATCGCTCTTGACAAATTGATATAAATTAAAGACTTTGCACCCATGCTTATTAACTTTTATACAAATTTTAATAAACTGTTATTCTTAAATAAATGTGATGTCTGTTTATTATATAATTTTATGTGTTCGTTTGTCTGTATTGTGCGGTTAATTATTTTTTTCTACGTACGTACGTATGTACGTATGTTAGACCATCATTATAATTATCTTCAATTTAGCGGTCTTATAGCTAAGACATTGATACATTCGCAGATTGTGATCATCTGAACATTACAGCAGCAGAGTTCAATGCCCTGCAATCGTCACTTCAAATTGCAATTCATTTTGTAAGTCGTTATAAAGACTGTGCTCACATTCTTAGGCTTAGTCATGATTGTTAGTTATAGATTTTGTTACATTAGACTATTATATATTATTGTATTTATTCTTAGTCTCAAAAATATATGCATAAAGTCCTACTATGTCGGTATAATTAGTGCTAGATATCATTTTATTCAAACTTATCAAAAATAGTTGACTTCTATTTAAATTTATTAAACATACATTACATTACATCTCTTGTCCTGCGAAAGAATATTAATTTATCATTTGTATACTTTATGGTGCATTATGTTGACAAGTATTAAGATATTCTAATATTAAATCGAAACTATTAGCTACTTATCTACTTTATTAGCCACAGAATATAATATAACGAAAATAAAAAAAAATATTTCTTTTTTCTGAAGGATAGCATTGAAGGCAGAGTGAACCTAGTGTTACGACATCCCGTTCTCAGTTTACGCCCACTTTTCGAGACATTATCATTTGAGTGGTGGAACTCTACACCACGTTTATCAGCCGGGTGGGGATCGAACCCACAACCGTCGCCTGTACGTACCTGTAGTCTGGCGCTGTGCCTGTGGTGCCCAGTGCCACTGCGTGACGAAGGCATATAAACATCTTGTTACTTAAATACTTAAAGAAAACATATAAAAATTTGGATTCGAATCCGCGCCTCATGGAAACGGTCCAAGCGCTCTGACCATTAAGCCATGCGTTCTTCCACACGCTGAGTCGAAATTCTCATATACTTTATACAGCTTATTACGTTGTTAGCATCTCGGTAGGGAGATTTTTACAAATCCCGCGTTCAAATTTTTATATGTTTTCTTTAAGTATTTTTCTATCCTTAGTGTGGAACATTTTAAAAATCTTCAAAATATCTTGTTACTTATTAGATAGAGTTATACTCAATAATGATAAAGTTATATATTTGTAACACAGTAATAATATTATATCCATTCAAATGTAATTTTAAACCTTAAATGTTTATATCAGGGGTGCATTGAGCAGCGTAGTGTATTGCTGGCGACGCGCTCGAGCGTGCACAGATAGCGCCCTCAGCCCGCGGCCCGCTCCGACCGTTCACATAAATACTAGTATATTTATTCATTTATTAGATTAGGTCGTATACCTCATAACAATAGGCACATCGCAATAATAGGCTCATATAACATGTAAAAACAAAAAAGAGGCGAAATAAATATTATAAAACAGTAAATAAAGTATAAATATACAAATAAAAAGAAAAGACGTAGATTAAAAAGATGTATGAGGCAAATAAAGAATTATATGTTGTATGTTTTATTCATGCAGCTGTAACCTCCACAGTGTGCTGGATGCAGATGCCGCGAGATAAACAGACACCTCGTAAATACCGCTTAAAAAGGACCCCCTTGAGTAATCGCTCACTTTGAATTTTTTACCGGTTCAGTTCAGTTGTTGTAATCGGTCTATAAATTACTTCTTTAAAAATGGACAATTGTGCTGAGTTGTTATATTAATACGTAGTATTTTTATTGTTTGATATATCAAATATTTATCTGTGAGTATTCGCATTCTCCATCCCACTTTAATACATTTCTTCACTTTCCACTTATTTGTGAAATTGATGTTTTTGTTTCTGTATTGTAGCATAAGGGAGTTAGATATCCTCTCGAAGTAATTAATATTATTTCCATTATATATCGACTGCGGCCAGCACTCCACAGGTGATATCTTGGAAAGTGAGTGGAAAGTCGGGATTGGCGTGTACCAAGTAAGGGAATTTAAGATCGTAACACAATCAATTATTGTTTCTACACTAAGACTTGATGACGTCACTGAGTTTTGTCACTCTAGCGCTCTTTCCGATTATTAAACAAGGAACAGAGGACAGCAAGTATATTCTTATCTAGTAAAATCTCTTTGTAATTCCGAATAAATTTTCCCTTAAACAGTGAGCCCTGTACTTTTTCATTTTGCAACCACACATCATTTGTAGTCTGACCTTGTAGTTTTGTTTCGAAATTCTCACTTACGAGATTTTTAATACATTCAATAGTCGTTTCAGGTCGTGGTTTTTAAATCACTTGAATAAAAAATTCGTACTTCGGCCACATTGTGTGTAATATTACCTGCAGCGACTTAATTATTATTGTATAAAGTGAAGGCTACATTAACTAGCAAACGCCTCTCAAAATTTGAAACACGTCAAGCTATATAATATTTTTTTTATAAGAAAATGACAATTTTACATAATCTAAAACATATATTTTATAAAGATATTCCATTATAATACACGCTGTATACAAATGACATAAAGATAAATGTTAATATTTCAATGGTGAATGCAATCAGTCATTTACATCAGAAATGGATATTAATAGGAAAATCTTTCTAATATATTGCTAGTAGAGGCTTGCCAATTAGGACGAGGCTGCTTCTGGAACGCGCACTAACTCAATTGAAGTTTTATTGACGATTCATTCTATACTCAATAAAGACTACAAAATTAGGACCAACACAGTAAGAGCATTAAGCACTTAAGTTGGGAGTATATCATTTTAATCTATTAATCCTTTTATGCATTTTCTAGCTTTATCTCTTCTAACGGATTAGACAGAGAGAATCTAGTGTTAAGACACTCCATCCTCGAGATTATTATTAATATAAATAAATAAATTAAAATATATGGCCTTTATTCGACGACGATTTATTTTTATTCTTCTTTTTGGTTGGCATGTACTATTTTTAGACACTGGGTATCTATATGGCTATGGCTATATGGGTATGGCTTTTAAAAATGCCAGGGTTTGCCAATTGTCTCCATACACAACCACGTAGTGTACGGCTGAGGCTTTAATGGATCCCAGTAGATAGGTATTAGTCCTTTTGTCCTAACCTGCTTAACGCTTACTGTTGAAACTTGGCGTTGGGACACTTCACACTTCAACTTCACCTTCACACTTCACTTCACACTTCAACTTAGCGCTGGATCACACTCCCCATGTTCCTACCAATTTTAGCGACATTGTGTGTTGAGTGACAAAATTTAACATAGTTATTCATATAGCAAAGCGGGAAAATAAATATAATTCATTCCACAAGTCAGGATCCAACCCATAATTGTAACGCTTACGAGTACAGTCAGACGCTGTCCTAACGCTCTTTCCACATTAGAGGAAATATATAATTAAGTATTAGTACTTGGAAGTGTTTATGAAGTATTCGTCTCCAAAGAAAAGCCTAGTGAAATTATAGAGATCCCCTTGTTTAATATTTAATAATATATATTAACAGCCCAGCAGATTATTCTATACGTTTGTACCTCAAAAGGGGATTAGTATGTAAATGGTGTGACGTAAATAATTAATATATGATGTCACTTCACAAGCTCTCTGTTTAATTGACAACACAAATCTGTTTTCAATATAGTAATTATAAAATGGTATTTCTCTTTGAAAGTTCTTTCATTATTAATATTGAAAAATTGCTTGTCATATCAACGTACTGCGTTAAAAAGTTTTTGACTTCAAAGGAGTTCATTTAATAAATATTTAATAATAATTTTCAAGGTCATTTAATTATTTCACTATAATAGAATATATTGAAGTTAATAATGTACATACTTAGAAAATTGTTTTCTTTTTTAGTATAAAGTAATATATTGTAATAAATTACGTATTCCACTAAGCCCCAGCCTCCTCTAACCGAAAAGTTAGTTTTGAAAAGCTACAATTGTTTATTTAGAGAACCGGAAGATTATCTTATTTAAATATTAATTACTCAGAACAGCTGCATTGTCGGCACTTTATTTAACAAAGTAGCGATTTCTATCTATTTAATATTCTTTGTGCGTAACAATTAATATGTATAGAGTGTGAAGAGCCGCCATTATCAGACACTCATCTCAATATGAAAGACACCGGCGCGTGCGCATCACGCAATGACGTATAGTAATACATAAGTACATATATATATATATATATATATATATATATATATATATATATATATATATATATATATATATATATAAAATTATGCAGCTTATTTTTTTAAATTTCAACTACAATTTAAATTATCTATACCTCCTGGTGAAAATAGAACTCGCAACAATTGAATCTACACTTTGACTACATCCCACTAGTTTCAAATCTATCTTATTTGCCTCATCTTTCCAGAAAGAGAGCTTTCATCATAAAGCTATACAAAAGTTCAAATAATCATTTTTTTTAATAAATGCAGCACAATGATCAAATTTGACAAATATAATTGTATGAAACCTCAAAATACTACAGCCACTGCATATTTAAAGGACTGTTCACCAAATTATATATTACTTCACCAAATTATATATACTATTCGGTCCACAAGTACATACATTTATTAGCCGCAGTATGCACAATATACAACGTAGCCTTTGTCTGTGTTTGAATATCAATGAGTCTTAAAACAGTTTCCTAATGTATAGGCGGTTTTTATTGTGAAATAAATAACGCTGGTTAGTTAACAAGACTTTATCGTTCGCGTTAATCTTACGTCTATGATCAGATACCATCCGACTGGTACAGGCAGTTTTGAATTATCAACTAATATAAAAATGTCAGTACTACCGAAAAAAGTTGGCGAGCGACATTTAAAATATAATTTTACATTTTTTTAACGTATAGAGTGTTTTGAATGGCGTTGAGTTCCGACATTCAATACACACACATTCTGGCGGAAGTGGAGATCGTAGTGTCTTAACGCTTGGTTATTTCCGGTAACCTTACTACCTGCTGGATAAAGTGTGAAGCTAAATATATATATATATACATATATATATATATATATATATATATATATATATATATATATATATATATATATATATATATATATATATACATATATATATATATATATATATATATATATATATATATATATATATATATATATATATATATATATATATATATATATATATACAGACGATTAAAATGATACACTAAATAACGTTTGTCCTCTGTTTTACGGCGGTCCTTGTGTAAACCGCTGGTGTAGAGTTGCCGTAATGGCTCTTTGAAGGCGGTGAATAAATCGTGATTGGATGTTTATGATCTAACGTGTAATCGTAATCTTAATGTGTATTTATAATTTGTGCTGTAACAAATCTGTTTGAGGGTCATTCACATGTATGACGTTTGTAATGTCATTTATATTATTATCATTCTACGAAAAACAACAACTTACCACAAAGTTACAAATCTTGTGTAAAAACTAAGACATTTTATAAAAAAATGTAGGAATATTAGAAAATGTTATAACCGACTTCATTGATTGATATTATGATTTAAACATATATATTTGGCACTAGCGACTCTACAGTACAGTAGATAACATTAGCATAAAAAGATTGCCATTTCGTGAAAGTTGTGATAAACAGGCAGGTCATGTTAAATTCATCTTTGATTCAGTAGTAAGGTGCGAGTAATAAACTTGAATATATCTCAGGTGCCTATCGCCGTAAAGACCGCGCCGCGTCTCACCGGGCCGTGCCTCGACGGGCCGGTCGTTTCCGCTCCGTCGACAAGTAAAGAGGGTAGCGCTACAGTATCATGAATAAAACATCACTTCCTTAGATTTACCAAATGATGATGAATGATTTAAGAAACCCCCTTCTTAGTAATTCATACACTATGATATACAATCATAGCGGTCCTCGTGATGTTAATAATATGAGTATGAGTACGAAACTCTTAATACAATTTTTACTTTACGCAGTGCATCAATTTTTTATTTCATATCAATTTGTCATATTTGTGAAAATAAATAGAATGTATATAATATAGAATGCATCGGAGGACTCAAAGAGCTACGTTTACTAAGTTAACGGCTTTAGGCATATTGGATTTTGGCTGAAAGCTTTGTGTTAACAGTAGGGTGTTATGATTATATTTATTACGCAACAAACTACAAGCAGAGGTTTTCTAACGTGGTTACATCTGATAATATTGACTGTACTAAGACTGACAGAAATCAATATAGTTTTTAAAAACTGAACGCTTAAATTATTATAGTTATCTGCTTAAGCAATTTTGAGCTAAATACTTTTATGTGTTAACAGATTTTGAATGTTTACTTGAGCTTTCCTTATCATCACCTCATCTCTATGTAAACAATTGTAACTTCTCTTACGTCCGACAGTCGTGGGTGTCCCCACGGGATACAAGTGTGAACCTCAAAATAATCTCCTGACAGCGTCGTCTGAGGATTAACTGAGATTAGACCACACAGAGTGAGGACAACATTTACTGTGAGGCTGTTAAGTATTAAATAGGTCAAAATAGCCGAAACATAGATGCTCAGTGGTCATGATTTCAATGCCAGAGATTGCCACTTCAAAGACAAGCGTGGAAGAAATGTTTTAAAATAGGGTAAATAATAATTATTGAGCGTTTTTGCATATTTATATTATAATGACTATTTATAATGACTAATATCTATAATTTCATGCATCGTGCAGTTCATGTTTGTTCTTCATAATAAATGTAAAGAACATCACAAATAATGGTATGTTAGTGTAGTAACTGTCGCATGCAAGTAAGGTAACCAAATAAATATTCTCCATATAATTTATTATATACATTTATTTATTGAAAATTTACTAATCTAATATGTAATAAAAGAGCCACTTCAATTAAGTACATATGAAATTGAAAAAAAAAAACTGGTATTCGAGGGATATGTTATTTTTTTATTATCCGTGTGTATGTCTGTCCGTCTGTCGAGACTTATTCAAGAACTCGTGAAGGTATTAATTTCAAATATCCATATATCCATGTCCCCTTGGACAAAATCAAAACTATAGATATACCGTTGATCTAAAAATGTGAAATGAGGCCTTTCTCTTGAGAAACAGCATAAATAAATAAATATCCAACTCGTATTCACAGAAAAAAATACCATTACAATTTTTATTAGTGTGGAACTAAACACTTGATCATTTTTATTTGATACAGATAAATAACAATAAATAACATATGAACTGTCAATAGTTGACTTCAGCGTCGTAACTTTTGGTTGTATCCTGAATAATGTAATCTCTTATATATAAAAAGTATCTATTATGTACGAACATACTGATATTACAGTAAATAAGAGAACATAAAGCTCTCACGTCTCTGTCAAAAGTCCTCGGGATATAAGTAAGCTCGATCCTCGCGTATTTTTGCATACTCCTATATATGCCTGGATAATAATGTTTATTTCTTCACAGATCTTGAACGGGACGAAGCGATGTCTCTTTGTAAATAATAATATGATTATGGATTCGATTTCCATTTATTGGAAAGATTTTATTTTTTTAACATTGCAAAAAAGTCACTCATCTAAATAGTAGAATTGATTGATTGACAAAGATGTATAATTTATTGTCCAAACATTAGATTCCCTCTGCCTACTTCGCCATACGAAGGCTAAATGAATCTAAACAAAATGTAATTGTAATTCCTATGAAGAATTGAAAAAAGCTCAATATTAAAAAGCTAAAGTATGTGTTTTCTATTCTATTTCATTTATATCTTTGTGATTTGATTTCCATAAAATAAATAATCTGGAAAACGTCGATTCCATACAAAATGACACATTTTTTATAAATAACCGCCACAGATGTTACAATAGCTAGAAGTTAGGGCTGTATTTGTTTACGCATAAGTCACTTTATTACAACGAATGAGTTCAAGTGGAAATATGATTTGCATTGTAGTCGTTTTCAACCACAACTGAGTCAGCTGTCTCTGTCTGCGGATATCATAATGTAAACCTTGTTAATGATTCATATTTAATTGTTAGACTCTGCACCTAAGGTATTGTGTACATTACTTACAACTTAGTGGGCTTTTGGTACAATAAAAATATTAGCTTCTAAGCTGTACAAAGTAAGATAACCCATTTACAGTTCTGAAGCTACTGAGCTATACAATAATATATAAGTTAACTAAGCGTTTATATGCTCTAAAAAGGATAATTATTATTATAGTTTTACTTAATCTTAATTATTTAAAGATTAAGGTTGTGAGTACTTTAACTCGATTAAATTATTTCCTTTTCGTCGGTGGTGAGAACAGCGTTGAGTCTCATCACTTAGCCCGCAATGTTGGATGGAAAATGGAGATTCGTGTATCTAACTGTAGGTGTAGGCACGCCTTATATACTTAATTTCGTAAAATTTTATTACATTTTTTTTACAGTTGTTCGCATAAAAAGGAGCTTCCGCTACCACTCAAATGTTCTAAGCTAAATATTCTGATATCAGCTAAAAACTGACTCAATTTTACAAACTCATTATGCTGAAAATTTCTTAAAGTAAAGCTCTACACCGCAAAATGCGTGAGACATATGTAAATAAACCTCATTAAGTAAATGTAAAAGGTAGAAGGTTTTTCACAGAATATCATGAATTTCGATGAAAGCTGCCGGATGTGTCGCGTTCTATAGGTAGTTGAACGTAGGTTATTATGGGTTTTTTATTTCCCTTCTATTTAGTAAACAAAAGCTCACCACGTGTAAGCTTTTTTTAGAGCTTGTTCGATATGGATTTCAAAGGTGCTTTTGTAAACACGTTATGATGGACTACAAGGTAAATAACGAGATAAATAAAAAGTTTTGTTTTGTCTGTTTTGGAAAAAGGTATCTACTCGTATTTTTGTTTTTTTTATCTTTATTTATTTATTTACTATTATAAAATATATTTTCTTAACTGAGTATGAGACTAAGTATCGAATCATGTGCAACGTTAGAAATTTTAAGAAGTATTAAGAAAAATTAATAAATATTAATATTAACACCTAAAACTATAATAAAACAGTAAAAACTAAATATTTTGCTGCAACAGAATTTCACGTGCACAGTTTCGGAACATCTGGTCAGATTTGAATGTTTTTGTTATATTCTAATAGCTTTACAAGGACACCTGATGTAGAATAATTATAGACTAGCTAAAGTATCAGAAAATGGAAATGGCTCCTCATGGAAAATGGCGATAAACCTTACTACATAAATATAAAGATACCATATAAAAATCCATGGCGTGGAACGTCTGATGTGAAATTCTATAAGACTAGTTAAGCTAAAAATAATTTTAAATAGACGCCTTAACATAGTTGTGATACATATTAAAATTCAAGATTTGAAACCTCTGACGTAGGACTGACTGATGACTCTGGGACGTCACCAAGTTTTAACGTTTTAAATTATATTAATAATAATGTTTAAGGCAGTGTTATATTTTAAAAAAAAATCTGTTTGGGTAATATTTTATATTAGAAGCTACATGTATGTATTATATAGTATGCAAAAGCAAATTTCATTAAAGCGCTAATATCGAGTTTATTTATTTGTTCAAATCGATCGCGTTGTTTGAAAACCTGAGAAAAACAAGGTGTAATGGACGCTGTATACAACGTTTAACATTCTTATCCAAATATTTAACAAGTTGATGAATTAATACGCAATATCTCTGCCTTAGGGAAAAAAGCTCACTGTAAGAAAAGTGTGGGCGCTTTAAATTTGCAAGTTCCGCTCGTTAAGTGGCTGCGGGCTCGTGTACTCGTAGATAAATTATACATGCTTTATATCATGACGCTTCTTGCCTTAACTATTGTTTACTTTACTTTGGAAGTAAGCTGAGAGAACGTAGAGATATTTGGCTTGTTTCATTTCCTTAATATAGAGTTAGTTACTCTAAGTTAAGAAACGTATTTATAATAATTGTGGCGAAGGAAATATAATTTGGAATAAGCTTCCCTCGGCAGTCTGGTTACCAAAAGAGAAATCCATTACAAGCATTCATTTCACTAATTACATGTTCTTTAAAGCATTCAAAATTTCAAAACGAGGTCTACTACTTTCTATTATTGCTCATGATTATTATATTAGAATATTAAATAACATCGCCTTTGTATAATAACCTTAAGAATGATAAAGAACGTGTTTAAGTGGGTGGGAGATATCGAGATGAAGGAATGATAAATTAGATATATGATGCAAGAGTCATTGGTAGAGAGGTAGGGGAGACCTCGTTTAATTTATTTGAATACATTTTCTTGATAAAAAAAAACTTTGGAAAATGTTAACGTAAAATGTATGAAAACACTGATGAAGGTGGACGCGGACGGGGACGGGGGACGTATGGTCCATCGTTCCCTTAGACTACTCCGCTATGGATAAATATTATGACATGATTACATAGAAACTAATTCAAATTAGTTTTGATATTCAAATAGATAACTATTAATACTATACTACAATAACGTAATTAATAACTTTAGATGTATTAATATTAGTAATACAGCACTCGGTTATTAATTATAAAATCAATTTGTTAATATATATGAACATATACATATAGACTGACAAACCGATCTAATATTTAGTAGGTGTACAAAAAGATTTCTTAATACGTACAACGACAGCACTAATGTTCCCAATAGACGGCTTCCGGGAAAGGTAATTACATCTCGGTATAAACTCGCAAGGCGCAGCGTCACTTAGGAAGGACGAGACTTAATAGTTAAATTATACTTGATTATCTGTGAAATTTAAATAGAGATTACTTTACAGGATTTCTTTACATTTGTTATCTTAGCATCAGATACCAGCATAAAGTAATATGACAATTTAATGTAATTACGGTGTATTTTGATTGAGTCTGACTTGTCATAACCCAAGTCCGTATCGTACTTAGAATAGTGTTTATTTAATCATTATAACTTTTATCTCGTCATTTACTATAGCTTTAACTTTAGCTTGGCAATTTACTTCAAAACGACAAACTTAAGACACAAACACGTTGACATGGTCTCGCGGTATCTAGACGCAGGCATCTAGGCGCGAAGGTATTCAGGTTAAATACCAGCTGCGCCGCTCTCATACGAGGCTGATCATATTTTATTAGATATTGATTTTAATATTACCATTAATCGCATGTAAATTGCTATATTAAGGAGCTAGGAGCTTGCGTAATGTGTATTTATACCAGTGTTTGTTTTGTAACTCGATTTTGTTAGAGCACATATATCGAGTTTCGAAAAAAGCTCAATTCCCTTTCGCCGGAATACTCTTATTTTTTGCCTACTTTATAACTCCATCGTATCTCAAAGAACCATTAAAATTTTTATGTGAACCACCTGAATTCCTACTCCACTACACATTTAACTTAACTCTCAACATTCCGTATCATTCTTCTTAATTCTTTACCAATTGTTTCTTCTTCTTTCTTACAATCAAACAGTCCAAAACCATAGATACTTTTAAAAAGAGGCTAAAAGATTATAACATCACACTTTAAGTAGTGCTAATTCACATTGTTTATGTATGTATATATGTATTAGCAAGAACTGTCTCCGTACATTGTTGGGGATGCTGACTGGTCACTGTGGTCTGAATTTATTGATGTACAATAATGAATATTTTACTTTACTTTCACATTATTTTTGATTTTAAGGCATTTTGTGTAAAATTCCGGAATTTAATTTGTGACAATACTTAACCAACTGGAGCTACTTAAATTATGAGTTTATAAATATTACCTTTATAAGTAAGTATTTACTTATTTCTTAATACTTGTGCTTTGTAAAAATACCAAATTAATTAAAATTATATTAAACATATCAATTAAGTTGCACTCGTGCACCGAAGGTTCCGTACAAATTCCGGAAGTGCACTTATAAAAGCTGATACATTTATTTTATATGAAAGTAACTACGGATATAACTATATCTACGATAATTTACCGATATTTGGATCTTACAGAGTCTTGCCAAACTTCACAGTTCTAGGATAATGGAAAGTGCAAAGTTCGTATGAAGTGTGTCAAAATTTTGTATCATTTGATATCGTTGACTCTGTGATTTTCTCCTGTGCTCCCAGGGACCTGGATATTCAATATTAATTTCATCTTGATACCTCGACGGACAGACAAAAAGTCCTACAAGAGTTCCGTTTTCCATTTGACGGAACCTTACAAAATACTAAATTGCGTACAGTTTAGGAAATGACTTAAATATTTTTAAAAATACTAACTTAAAAAAAAAAAAATATTTGCTTTAATATTGACAGAAGAGATAAAGAGCTGTCATCTCATCTTGCAGTCGGACCGAGTCCAGCGAACTGGATCAGGGAGGCGGTGTCGGGAGACAGCAGATAACGACTTATTAGACAACCTGCCATGATTTTGTTATACTTAAATTTATTTAATATTTTGTTTTACCTGTAAAACGTATAGCTTGTTTAATAAATTATAAATCTTTAAATTTATAAACTGTTAATCGATCGATACATGTCATTTTTTATTTCACCAAGTCATTTATTTTATATTTACTGTATATTTTATACTTTTTAATATAATGAAGTACTGTACATATGTATTTCATGAGTTCCATATATGGATATTGTCTAATGTAATTTTAACATGATCTATCAGTAGTACAGCAACATTATTAGTACTCAAGTGTTGGAACTTATAGAACGCAGCATCCCGCCGCCACCCGCCGCCACCCGCCACCACCCGCCGCCACCCGCCACCACCCGCCGCCGTACTCATTGTGTTCTCATTCAATGGGCATATCTTCACACCCGAGCGCTGTTGGTGTAGCGAATACAAATTTTGACAATATTATTTAGATAGAGCTAGCTATGTTAAATGATGCATTTATTTATTTTTATATATATGTTTTGTATATTTAATTTTAATTTGTGCGTAATATTTAATAATTTCTTTGCTTTCAATCATGAAAATCTGAGTGACAAATATAAATGACAGGTCAAACGTGTATCACAGCTGAAAGAATATTTAGATTTTATATTTTTAATGCAGTTGAAGTTATTATATTCAACGCTAGTCCAAAAAAAAGTAATAGATAGCAAAACTATTGGAAATATTGTATTATAATTATAAAGGATTATTCTTAATTCATTGTCTGGTTTGATGAATATATAGGTGCTATCAACTATCAACCCCATATAAATAGATAACTCAGCTGTTTGCTAAATTTAACAACATGCGAGCTATTTTTGTCATAATTACATTTTTAATTTTCTCGCATATCTTACATTACTTTGGATTCCACTATCCATATAATATGGAGATATTTTTTGTTTGGTAAAAGAAGCCTTAAGGCAGTGTCAATGCTATTAGTGCCATCATACGATCTGGTTCTAAGACAGCGCCTAACGTTACATCTATGTGAGGAAGCTATTTAGTATAATTTATACTTTTTTATTGAAATAGCCGAGCTGTGTAAGCTATTATTGATGGTATTATTACAAAATTGATTGATAGTTTGTATAGTAACCCATACTATATATAGTCAGTACTTAGATGTATACTTGTACATATTTGTTGGTTTGTTTCAAATGTCAATTATTTTAAAACAATAAACATGGAACAAGTAGATCCGGAAAATATGTGTGATATAAGACAGATTTATGGCAGATGTTTTTTATAATGGCAAAAGGACATTTTGTTATAGAAAAAATCTTTACTTGTTTATCTTTTGATGTCAAAAAATATGTAAGTAAAGAACACGCTAATCTCAGGAACAAGTTTCAATGGAAATATTCTGCTCACTAAACACTCTATAGTCTGTAAGAGTCACCATCGATACCTTGGACAAGTCGTACACAAATCACTTTCATATAATCACGCGTGTAAAGCCGCACATAAAAGCAGCGGTTGATGCATGTATATTTGAAGATATATTAGAAAAAAAAATTACTTTCGAAACCTCATTCACTAATGATATTCTTTAGCTAATCAATCCTTCCGTGCAATGTATACGATTAAGATAAGTGAAGACACGTGACATAGAAAGGGCTTTAGCTCTCTCTCTATAATAATAATCAGTTTATAATTTTCTATCATTTACCGTTTATGTGTGTGTGTGTGTGTATGTGTGTGCTTGTGTGTATGGGAGACGGCGCCGACCGACATGCGACCTGCAGAGCGTGAAAGCTACCCAGCGTGGAGTAACGGTGCGCCTTTATGTCAAAGCTTTACTGTTTTTCTACATTTCCTGAATCATTATTGCAGATACGATCTAAATACGTGTACTGGTTTAGACGGTACGAGTACGATGGGCTTGGTGCCACCAGTGAGGTAGGTTATCATTAAATATATCTAATGTAAATCGTTTTTATATAAGCTCTAGTTGGTGGCCATTTGTATAGTCTAGTAGAGTTCCATGTCAGATGGTTTGGACGTTTCAGATTTTCCTAGGTTCAGTAGCTGTAATCTAAGTTATTTATTAGTAATTATAAAATACTATATGTTATCAAAGTTAGTTACTTATTAGTTATTTTAAAGATGTACATATTCTGTGAAATACATTGATTACATTAAATTTTGACTATTATATTATATTATAGATAATTGAAATATATTAAGTAACATTACCTAGAGTGAGAATCGAACTCAAAACCAACATGAGTACTTGATGCATTGTAATTATACTACGATACCGTATGAAGTTTTAATATGCAAAACGTGTATATGACATGCTAATGTACTGCCATTGAAATCTGAAGACAATAAGGCATATTCTGCGGTTTGCCAACAAATGTTTGGCAATGCGGTCGGAGCGGTTAACGATGTCTAATACCGTGGTCAAATAAAACTATATATGTGTATTTTTAGGAGAAACAAATTCGCGCTGAAATTCTATTATGAACATTTATTCTTCATTATAGGCGAATTTCGAGGTTGTTTGAACTGATCAAGTGTGAATCGGGCTTTTACATTGAAGGTTCCGTATCAATCTCATCAATGTAGACGAACGGGACAAGTATCGCATAGGTTTTGATTACACTGCATGTGAGCAACAGTACATGCAGTATACCTAAGTTAAGAAAAGAGTATTAGCAAAAGGAGTGACGAACAGACTTACTCACAATAAAGTTATATTACTGGTTCCTTTTTCAAATGATCTACAGATCCCTAAACAGCGAACAAAAACATAAAGACGTTACGTAATTCACATTTATAAAGGATGTAGGTACAAATTTGTATACTATAGTTGTATTCTAATACTTTTTAAAGAAATTATATTTTAACTTGTATGAAATATGTATGAATCTATAAGCACCTAAGTATAAGGCTAGTAATAGCTTGAATTGCTTTCCGTTTCGGTCTGAATAATTTTACAACATGAGGCAACTTAAAAATATGTGTACATAAAAAAATTAAAAACTTTTTAATAAGTTTCATTAATTAAAAAGAAGCTGATCAATTAATTATTTTATTAACAAGTAGACGATGAAGGACACCACTCACAGAATACAATTGAATTTAATTCATTAACGTAAAATTTTAATTAAAATTTGTGTTCTTTTATTGGAAAGTCACAGACTAAAATGTACAGACTAATATACGCAATTAATAATTTAAAATATATCAAAATCACGATAATTATAGATCATATTCAAATAGCCTTTATTAAAAAAAAAAGGTGACGTCATAGCATAGTTGGAAAATACTAGCTGTGTAGTCACACACAATGGTCACTGGTTCATGAAGGTGAAAATAAATCTTAGCATTCTATATATTTACTGTGCTAAAGCAGTTCCTGGGAAAAATGCCACCGTCTAAGCTTTTTTCTTAAGCTATCTAGGCTTAAATGAATTCCACTCCTGTACTATATCACATTATGTAAGTTTTAAAATAGTCACTTTTATCTCGTCCAAACAAATAAAGTACGAATATCTCTGATTGGTTGGAAAGTAGTAACTTGCCAAGATTCCAGATCTCCATTCCAGGTCTCTAAGTAAACAGTAAAAATGAGAGACTAAATAACAAACGTGCTCTAAGATTTTTTTACGAAATTTTGGTCATACTATTAGTAAATCACATACAAACCAATATAATTGTATTGTATCGCGACTGTCTTTCGGTGAAAACGGAGCTTTGATTAAATTTCTAGGAAAACGAAGTAAATGCCCGCGCGGAGACGATGTGGAATCAATACTTAAACGGTAATGAGATTTTCTAAATTAAATATTTGTCACATTCTTAATACTCGATGATATCGTGTTTATACAGATGTCAGGCTTTAAGTATAAAGATGAACTAAGCATAGTTTACGTAACAAGTGGCGTGAGCCGTCGTGACACGTCGGGACACGTCCAAGCGTAAACGCGATGGTTGCGCGTTCAACAGAAAGATAGAAAAATCACACTATGCGTCCCGTTCTGTTTTTGAAGAGATACCACAAATACTCTTAATTCAAAAAGAAAGAAAGCAGAGAGAGAGAGAAGAAACAAAGAAAGAACTCTCCGCCTTAATTAGTTTTTATTTCGTAGTGAAACCAATCATATTAATTATTACTACGTTATTCAACCGCAACGTATTTATGAATATTTATTATTTAAATGTTAAACACAAAGAATACAATTCGATGTTTTGTGAGGACCTTGCATACTACCTAATGACTTAATACTAAACAAGCCAAGAAACATATAGAATCTCCATATAAGGCCATAATCGCCATATACCGCCATGCAGGAAGCTAAACACGCAAAGTGTTCTAGAAAAAGGTATTAGATGGTATTAAATAAGCATATGATTATTCTAATTAGTTTATAAATATTAACAGTGTATCGTACGTACGAGTGCAGCGTAATAGCTTTCTTACGAGCGCAGTGCGAGTACGAGACGAGCCTGTGAATTATTGATATTATACTGGTACAAACAAACAAACAAACAAACAGGAAATGATTCTACTTTAATAGTTGTATGCTAATATCAAATTATAGGTTTTATATTTACGTTATGTGCATTTAGATTTACATACATATGTATGTATGTGTTATGTTTTTTTCATACAAAGTAAGCTTTTCTAAGTTTATATACTACGAGTATGCACAATATTTCAAAAATCGTATAGCTTTAGGTTATAAAGTATAAATTTCATACAAATTAGAGACTAAATACTGATGCTCTGTAATTCTTAAATTTTGAACAGTGGTTTTAAGTTCAAATACTTTATGAAACATTTATATTCAGAATAAGTCAGTTTTGGAATAGAATCAAGGAATAATCAAATGGTCATGAAAGTTTTGTTTCAAGTAATGTCAAAGCAAACACTATAAAGAGTTTATAAAAAGGTACGGACTATGGCCTGTGGCGTATAATAATAAAATATTAAAAAAAAATATTAGCTTAATTTTGAGTTTTTTGTAAGTGTCATTGTACCACTTATTGAATAGTTAGCTTGCATAGTTTTAATACGTTTTGTTTATATTTGAAAATGTACATTTAAAAAGATGATAATAGTGATATTGAAACAAACATTTAAATAAACCGTATTTCAATACAACTTTAAAGAAACATATTAAAAAAGCTGCCATAGTGTATATTAAATGATGGATGAGAGAGCTTTTACTGACGTGACTATCTCTATATCTTAAGAATTAACACTAAACTTCATACTTAATTATCCATGGTCCTTTTTTTGCTATATACGTATTGATTTACAAAAAAAGAACGTTACAACTTATCTGCATTATGAAGTGAACCTATTGGCCAAATATCACCTGCCGAGCTTCTAAAGTCAGATAAATGGATGGACAAAACTGAATAAATACATATGTATCTGTAAATAATGTCCCGTATATACGAGTGGTGCGACGCAACTCGCATCAGTATGGCCATTTAGCTCATAGCATTACAAAAGAACAAACAGGAAGTTTCATATTGAAATGTGAATTAAAGACTCTTGATATAACTTCTTTGTGTAGAGATTTATCCGGCGGTGTGGCGGCGTGCAGCGTATGCTAATAGTAGGCGGAGACTAGAGTTGATCATACATACGACTTTACTTCTGGACTTTATATTCATATTTTTTGCTTTATATGTAACACCATCGTATCGTAGTTGAGCAGTGTGACGGTACACGTGGTGGTTATAGGTTCAATTGCCAGTTGAGGCAATAATTATATTAAAGTAAGTTTCAGTTCGAGAAGCAGCGTCTTAAAATTGGGTGATCAGTATAGAATGTTAAAGTAAGTTTTAAAATTAGACTTTCTGCAGGAATTGTAAATTTTAAATATTATTGATATAAACTAAATAATATATACATATACAAATGCCAATAAGTAATCTCAACGTTCCAGCAAAGCTTCCATCCAGTGCATGCATGCAGTGTATTATTGCAGACGCAAGCTGATGTCTGGTTGCTGACGCGATAGAGACACTTATTCATTTTGCTCACGACGTAATGTCTATTACTTCATTGTAAATGTAAAGTTTTAGTATAATTCTATTTCGAGTTCATACAAATGTGCTGTCGCTTGGTAATAAATGAATATCAAGTAGTTCCGTGACTGTTTCTTGGATTGAAGAATAATAATAAAGTGGGAGAGGGTCCATCGCTGTAAATGTTGAGAAAAATTAAACGTAGAGAATAATAATAAATCAATATGTAGAGAATATGGGGCCGTCGTAGCGCAGCGGCACACCGTTTAACCTGTAAACCTGTAAGCTCGCCGGTTGCGGGTTGAATTACACTCGGGGGGAAAATAATTGTATCTGTTTCCTAGCTCTGTTAAAAAGACGAAGTGTTCAGTATCGCCAATTGACACGCAAAATTTTTAAATTGAATGAAAACTTAAAACTTTAGATTCCCTTTACCTACACTGCTATATGTGTAAAACAAAGCGAGGCTAATAAAAATATAGAAGTCATGCTTCTGTTCAAAGGTATTTTGACAATGACTGTTGGATATAGGCTTCTCGCTTGGGTCTTCACAACGATCAGTCCTGTCCTATCCTCCATTTGACCTTCACAAGATTGCCGGTTCACATAATGTGATAATATATTATATTATTACATATAACTGTAATAATATAATATATAATATACACATAAATTAAATAACGTGTAAGTCCCTCCTCAATAGGAGTCTTAAGTTATGACAAATGTAAAATAAAGCTCAAACACTGTAGATGTTTGTCTTATCAGCTGTGTCGGGAGCTGCGCCCGCGCATACTGATGTCGGATGGACGTGACTACTTATATTTCTCATGGGATCCTTAAATTTCTATTTATAATTTGTGTATAGATGTTAAGAAAGTTGTGTTTATATAATTTCTATGGTCATATCATATACCTTAACTAAATTGTTACATATTTAAACATTTAAAATATCTCTTAAGTTCTTAAATCATATTTAAAGAATGAAATACTATTCATTACGTAAGTTAGTTCTACTTATCTGTAAGTTCTTCTTCATTCTGTTTATTCTTCTCTTTTATAAAATCATTCTCCAGCATGGAGATCGAACCCACACCCACAGCCCTCAGTGTCCCAAAACACCACGATGACCTCAATATTCAATAGTAAGTTATTTTTACGTGAAAAAAAAAACGGGTTAGATAGGCCCTGGCGGATACGGTGTTAAAGGCCGCGGGCGATAGCTTGACCTACCGGGGTCAATGACCGCAGCATCTCACATCTCAGTTGATATCTTGCTTGTTTCCATTATCTACTATATAAGGTGTTGTTTAATTGTAAATGGAGATAGATTCTGAAATAAAATAGTTTTAATGCATTCGATGAGATGGTTACAGAAATAAAATTGATAAACAATTTCATTTTTTTTATAAAAATATATTTATACTGTATTTATTTATCAATAAAGAAGTAGAGCTTTTAAGCTTTGTATATTAGAGCTTTAGAGGATTTATTTATTCGTAGTGGCGAAGTAGTGGCTGGTTAGTAGTCATAAGGTGAAATATTTAGCACAATATATATTTATTAAAAAAATTACGGGCAAAAAATTACGATTTCCTTAATCACTACATAACCAAATAAATCAGTTTGTTCCCTGGCATCTTAAGGAAAAAAAAAGCTAAAGTACACGTTACAATGTACATGCACCTATACACTCTACACACCGTGTAAATACAGTGTTGCCTTGTACATGTACACGTACACTTCGTACACACGTGCGTCGATTCACATTATCTCAGATCGAAAAATCATTAAATCTCGCTTTTGCTTCTTCCTGTTTATGTTTCATTCGCTTCTTATAATATACAAACTGTGATTCACTTTGTTTGTGTTATGAATTTTATAACAATATTTATGAACACGTAAGGTAGGTTTTTCTTACTTTGGGCGGTGGAGTTAGGCGCTTATTCTGTCTCCATATTATAGAGAGGTGGAAATGCAATATCAATAATAATAATACAATTCTCAAGCTGAATTAGTAGTTTCTGGTAAAAATAACAAGGGATTAATAAACAATGACAAACATTTCCCATGAAGTTGTAAAATTCTAAAACAAACATGAGTCATCTATTTAAAGCATCGCGCGTCACGTCACATTAACAACCTGTTTCATGGATATTCTATTTTTACCTCAAACGGGAACCGAATCCGGCACTCCTTGACATTCTTCCCAATGTCATTTATTACACGAACTGTCGGCGCCGGCCATTTGTCTTGAGAGCTTAATGTGGAGCTTTTCAAAGTTATTAACGTCGCTTACAAGAGAAACGAGTAAGATGATTATGATAATTAGGAATACTATTTATATTTAGTATTATATGCTCTTTGACGTTTATTACTAAGCTTATTATTTTAAGAATAAATAAATTTATAAGCTCAGTATTATCAAGCTTATTTTAAAAAAGTTGAATTTCTTCATTAAATACGCGTCGGAACGAAAATGGAGAATGGAAAGTAGTATATGAGATAAAAAATGAACTGTTACTCACAGTTTTAGTACAAGAGTGCATTTTGTTTATATCCTTATCATCTGACACATATTTATGAATGAGTCCAGTCTCAATAACCATCTTTATAATGGATAATATTTCTTGTTAAATATGCATTGGAATGAGCTATAAATTAGATAACGTGCCGACATGAGAACAACTGTATGCCGAAGACATATTTACACAAGTATGTAATTAATTGATGACTCATGTTTATTTATATGTTATTCAAGACGTTTTAAATAATTGATTTTATTACTAATTATATAAGATACTATTTATATTTCCTATATATTTCAATCCTATATATTTCCTATCCTATATATTTTACTATATATTTCAATCAAATAAAGATAGGCTTCTAGAAACAATTTGCTATAAAACTCGGAATTAAATACAATTAATTATAATATATGTTTGATAAACGCTTAGTTCATTTTCTATAATATCTTAAATTGACAACTGTCTTCGCGTTCAAATGTTTTTGCAGGAAGGAATGGGCGTAGAGTTGTCCGTCTATCACCATAGTATTAAGATGTTGCCAAAAATTAGTATTTAATGTATATCTAACGTGAAGAACGATCGAGAAAGCAAAAGCAATCTTATTTTGCAGCTTCGTCACACTGCATTTAAAACCTAAAATTATACCTATATATTAGTTAGATAATGCGTTTTTTTGGTTTCGTGTGAGCAAAAAATGCGGCTCTGAGTACTCATGAAGTAAACTAAGCTAGAGATACCGAAATTAAGGGCTATAAGTATAAATAAAGGTAAATATTCTATCAGTCAAGTAAATAATCATATTATTCTATGCTTACGTCAAACTAAACGCACATAAATTCAAACAAACTTAGTATAAGTGTCTTAGAATGCTTCATACGAGTGCATTTGAATGCACTGCGCCTCTCAGTGTGATAGAATTCACAGAAGTGAAGAGAGAGATAAGGAGAGATATTAAAAGCTTTTCCATACAGCTTCACTCATATCACATTGATGTAGTAGTACTGTTCTGTCATGAGGTAATGGCGTTTCGAGCGTGACAGTTGAGTACAATTCACCAGTGTCACGCTGTATGGAGAGCACACGACGGAGATTGTACGGTAAAAAAAAGAATATTACACAATAAAAGAATGTATTTAGAAAAAAACTCCAGTAAAAATTTGCTCGTCACCTAAACCAAATTATTAGTAATATATATTAGATATATCTACCTTATCAATATATCTCTTATAATATAGCATATATAAATTTAATTACTTCCGGTTTCTATTAACAGTAGCAGGGGATTTCCCAAAATATTATAGCTATTGTTCTCAGACGCGATTATTATTAGACGCGATAGGACGCTATCGTGGCTTATATATATATATATATATATATATATATATATATATATATATATATATATATATATATATATATATATATATATATATATATATATATATATATATATATATATATATATATATATATATATATATATGTACACAAATAGCGGTATTAGTTTGTTCGGAATATGCAATATACCAGAGTGTTATATCACTATGTTATATATGTTAATTTCTTCGTTTTTCTTCTTCTTTCTTTATAAATAAGTAAAAAGATAAAAAAGAAAGAAATATAAATAAGGCATTATTGCTATCCTTTAATATAATATATAAATAAAAATAAATATATCGAATACATTCTGTCGACGTCTTCAGGCGACGTTACAAAATACTTTTCCATTAACACCCACCTAGCGCCCGTTGAAGAAGTGACAACTGGAGAGAGAGGTCACGTCGATACGTTGTAAAAATAATGCTTTACAGTAAATATAAATAGTTTGGCCGCTAGTGAGGAATGTGAACCGAGCTTGAGCGTGAGTTACGTACGAGTATATGAAGTATTTGCGAGACGAGATTTTCGGAAGGAGAATCGTGATTTTTTTCAGATTTCATACAGGAGAGGTAAGAGGAGACCTCGCTTGACTTTCGAAAACACAGTATCGAAGATGCCTGAGAAAGGTCAAAGTAGCCAAGTAAAAAGATTGAGGACCCACCGGAGAGCAAGTATGAAAAGGTTAATGACAGTGAACGAGGCGAGAGAATAAAAAAAGTGAGGAAATTAAAAAAAAAAAAAAAAGAAAAAAGAAATATATATATATATAAAAAATATATATAAAAAGAAATATAATATATATATATATATATATATATATATATATATATATATATATATATATATATATATATATTATATATATATATATATATATATATATATATATATATATATATATAACTCACAGACCAGACTCTGTCATGTCATGCCATATGCCGTACCGTGAGGGCCTCGTCACGTAACTATGATAGTCATAACGAGATGGTATTAATTGGTAAATATCATCAGTTTTTTAGCATATTTTAAAATACAAGTAATATATGTATAAGTGCAAGTAGCAAAGTGCTAAATCACTATACTCTCTTTACAATTACTATGAAAAATTAAAAATCACTGATCAAATAATTTATTACTTAGCATACAAATTCTCTCTAAATACAATTTGACCATATTTTGTATTTGAATGTAATATTTTATATTCTTATTAACAAAAAAGCCAAAGACATCCAAAAATAACTGTATGCGTAATGACAGTAGTCTGTCTGTAATCAAATGAAATGTATAATGTGGTGTGTCGTTACTGCAATAATGTTATTTGACAATCTTCTGTCTGGAGTCGCCGAGACCAACGACCTGCTGGAGACCTGCGAGTGCGAGTGCTCTTCCTAGCGAGTGCTTGGAATATATATTATTATTCAGCCTTTAAATGAGATTGTTTGTTTTAATTCTGTGTGTTTGTTTATAATGAGCACTTATGACTATGGCTCGCTTGCTTCATGTTCTAAAGTGAATTAGAAGTGTAATATTTCATAATTTGCATAAAATCTCTATATATTATGTCAAATATAAGAATATTATATGACTTTTAGTCATGTAAGTGTGAAAACTAGCAGAACTTATTATTTTTTAAATCATCGTAAGTTATACTAATGAGTATATATTTCTAACATTATCAAATACTGTACTTGTTAAATACTATTAGACAGTTGTTAGCTGACGCGACGTCGCGCGAGAGGGAGAGAAGCGCTAACCAAATTAACAATACTTTTATTTCTAATATGATCATTTCTTTTGATGAAATTTGAACTAGTTTAACTTCTAAACAAATATATCATTCCAATTAAATATGTGAGTTAATTTGTTATCAAGAAAGAAAGTTAATTTGCTTTCACGCTTTATCACGCATTAAGGCAGACAGTGACAGGTGTCAGTGGCACACTTTGTTCTCCGCTCTCTGTCTTATCAAGTGTTTAGTGTCGGAACTCTACGCCGTGATTTGTGACAGTGTGACAGTGTACTATTTGTCAAGATGGTCTTAAGAGAAAGTGTTTGAAAAATACGAACAAAACGGATATCCCAATCGTAATTATTAGATCTGTAAATAGCTTTTTAAGTCCAATTATCTGCAAATCGAAAGGAAATCCAACAAATAAGTAAGTTGATCGCATTCCAATTTACTTTCACCGGTAAATGTCTCTATAGCGGTTCAATATGGAGCAATTAACTGTATGCCTCTACCTCTAGTGTACAGATTGTGCATTACAGTGCTAGTAGATGTGAGAATTATGTCGAGCTATTGTAATAAAGGGATTTAATCACTTTATTTGAACTTCATTAAGGCAATATAGCTACATAAATAAGTATATATATATGTATATAGAGAGCACCTAGTGTTAGAACACTCCTTCTAGATACGTGTAAAATGAAAAATAATCATTAAATAGTGATTTATCACTATTTTTTTCTGTGCGTACGTACAAATTAATATGCACAATAACGACAAAATATTCAAATTGTACCTAATATTATGATATAGACAAGAATACAATTGATGGTGCCTTCCATCTACTATTTCATATATATTTCAGAACTTATACTCCTAGAAACATATACAAGTAGCTTCTACTTGACATTTATTATATATTATTAACTTCAAAATTGGATATAGAGCGTTTCAAAAAGCGTTAAAGCTTAGCCTACATTGATAACCATCATAAAGCCCCAATTTCAAGATAACATCTTAATTCTAAGTAAAACAAAGATTTTATTGGACAAATTTCATCGTTATCAGTTTATTTTCGTGTTACGAAGCGACAGACAAGTCATACAAAGTCATACATTTATTGAAAGTAAAAGTATTCAATACAACGACGTCCCATACAATATGATAGTAATAATATTATTCTTAATAAATGAGAGTCATTCTGTGCGTAATGGAATTGAAGTGATCAAATACATGTAATTCAATCTAAAAGTTGTTGTACTTTATAATATAATTTAATATTTGTGATACTAAAGCTTGTCTCCGTCGTTTATTATATATAAACACACCAAGTACCTCATAGTTGATTTTTTTTATTTTGAATAAATTCCTACAACGAAATAAAGCCGTTCTAAAAATATAATTTAAAGGACAGAACTTTATCAACACGCTCAGAGACGTCAATTAGCGTTTAACTGATATGAAACTGGTATATTAATAAATTTATCGCTAATTGACACTTTAAGTGTATCAATATTATTTCGAATGAGCTTCAAGTTATTTATTAATATATTACTTTCTTTCTTCTGATTTCTTGAGGCCGTCTTGGCGCAGCGCCACAGTGTCTCGGCATTCCGGTGTGAAAACGATGGTTGTGGGCTTGATTCCCATGAGGGGAAAATGAATTATTTAAATTCCTCGCTCTGGTAACAAGACAAAGCGCAGCGTTGAGCTCATCGTTCAATGACTCGGAATTGGGCTGAAAATCTTGATACTAGGTTCCGTCTATGTACTGCTGCTGCGTCTGCTATATGTCCTGAATTATTTTTAATTCTTTCTTAGCTATACAATTTACCCTGCATTTTAAGACATTTCTTTCTCCCCTCTCCGTAGGAATTTGAAACAATGCGTGTTGAGTGCGTCATAACAGACATAACATAACAAAATATTATATTATAATAGATAATATGTATGTGTGCATTTACTATATCATATTCTCTTTAAACAATTATATATATGTGTAAAGAAATTGATACTCATATGTTGTGAACACGTACCGTCAGCGTAACAAGTAGCTGTATAAATTACTGACCAAATTAATTGCCTTCATATCCAAAAAAGTTTATTCAATTTATGCTACAAAAACTATGTTGATGAAAAGTAAGACCTCGTCTCGTTGCCAGTAGTGTCCAAACACGGCGTACAGTTTACTCTTCCATTCTCATACATCTTGACTGCTATTCGGAGAATGAGGCGTGTTTTGGTACACAACATTCGAAATGCTTTACAAATATAGATTCAAAATGTATAACGGTAGAGCCTAAAATTGCATGATGTAGATGAAATGTAATGAATGCAAGCGGCGCGTCGTGAAGGCCGAGGTCATATTATCGTTCATGTTCCGCTTTCTTATTTTGTGTTTGTAAGGATTTTTACAATTTTAAGTTATTGAATGACTTAACTTGTATAATATATACACATGTTGAATACTTAAGTGTATAATGTCTAAAGGAAAGGAGAAGAATCGCTCTACTCTTCGTAATAGATAATACAACAATAACATAGAATCAATAATTGTTATGTTGCTAAAGTTCCAAAGCGAAGACAGGCCAGTAATAAACGTTTACAAATAATTCACATTCATCGCTTAATCAGAATCACTGTCAGTCAGCCAACGGCTAATTTCAAAGGAATTCTTGAAACTTTTAGATAACATTTAAAAGTAACAATAAATCACTTTGAAAAATTTACCAAAGTACTAAAACTAAGTGTTGGCTATAAATCTTAAGTTTGTCATTAACGTAAAGACGACTCTATATAGAGTTACCCACGCATTTTGCTATTAAATTATCGAACTCGGATTCCATGACCAAAGTAGGAACAACGTGTTCCTTAAATAGTCACTACTTGTTCCTAAAAACCCTATACGGTAACACTTATATCGTTATTCACTATATTATGTAAGTTTTGGATGGTGTCATTATGTTAATGATACATACATATATAGACATTTTGAAACCATTTTGTATTTTTAATCGAAAATTGTATTTTTATTATTTTACCTGGATATATATATATATATATATATATATATATATATATATATATATATATATATATATATATATATATATATATATATATATATATATATATGTACGTTTATCAATAGAATGATATAAAAATATCTACCGCATATTACATCAGCGTTAGCAAATTTTACATCTGTAAAACATCCACTTATCACGCAATGATTCTAAAATACACGGACGGAGTGTTTAAACACTTACTTGATAGACAGGTATATAGAGCAAATAAAACATTGAATATTTGATATACATTATGACCATTAGTTAGGTATTTTAATATATTTAAGCAAACACAGCTGTACTTATAAAGTATACGTAGAGATTTGTAAATTGTACATTTACAAAATCGCAATTTCAAAACTTTTTTAATTTAACAAAGTTATATCGTTGTGACTGAGTTGCGCCAAACGGAGGGTTCGATCAGTATCGATAGAGTAATATGATATGTATCATATTTTATACAATAAACAAATAAACTTATTGCAGCATGTGAACTTAATTTAGAGCTTTTAGAGCTTTTAGACCTTTTAGGTTTTTTTTATTTTTAGGATTGGATATATACCTGAAGTAATTTCTGCATTTCCTCAAACCCATTTATTACATGACTTTGACAAAACATATATTATTTTATATAATTTAAAAAAATCAACGTACTCCCTGTAAGCATGTGAAGAGCGACACACCCATTAATTTAATCTGAAATTACACAGAAATATTCTAAAATATAATTTAATAAGCGTTTTGAATATAAATACAATTGGATAAGCGAAGGAAATATACTAATAAATTGTCATGTCCGTACGTTTTGCGTAAAATAGTCGTGTGACATATGGGGCAGGCGGTTATAAATTGTATCGGGAGGTTAGGCTTCATACATATCTGATGTCTGTCTTACAATTTGTATATTTGAATTTTTTGCTTAACTGTCTAGTAGTCAATGTTTTAAATAATTGTATGTTTTTGTAAGAGAAAGAAGAAATTATGGACGAGAAAATATTTATCTATAATATAATTTAAAATGCTTTTTACCATTTGTTAAGATAAATAAAATTATACTAAAGCACCTTTCACTTAGTAACAGGAGGAGAAGAAAGAACCTTTCACCATTTTTCCTCTAGTGACAGATTTCTCTGTTTTCCATTTATATTGGAAGCATTGCATACTGCGTAGGAGGCACTAACACTGTAGAAATAAAAATATTTTAAATAAATAACTTATTAACTGAAACAGAACATCCCAATAATCATTGTATAGTGATTTTTTTCCAATAACCAAGTGACGTAGATATTTATAAAGTCAGCGTGGCCGGAGCTTTACACGGGAGAGTGGAAAAATATCAGAAGGAAAAAATGCAAATTACGCCCAGTAAATCATAGCGGCCCGCGTCGTCGAGTGGACGAGTGGGCGAGTGGGCGAGTGGGCCAGTGTTTGTCTTGTGCTGCCAGCCGCTAGCTTGTGACCCGTGGCGGTGCTTGGGTCACATATACTTAATATATAGAGACGTATAGACTTCTTATTTAATGCACTTAAAATCTTGTTCATTCTTTCCCATTTGATTTTTACATTATTTCTGATTGTATAAAGGCACTATGGACATTTACTCCGTACTGAGAGATAAAGGAAGGTCATTTTGTAGGTTTTTCATATTTTATTAACCAATTTGCTGCGTAGTGGGGACAGTGTCCATGCAGATGTGAACATGATGGCTCATTGGGATGAGTTCGACCTCCACTCGGAGAGATAGACTGTAGTAAGACAAGGTTCGTCGATCAAGTTCACCAATGTATTGGTTTTGGGCGAAAAGCTATATAAAAGCTATAACAAAGTGTCTTGTCACTAGGCACGTACACTCTACATGAAGTGAAAAAAAAATAGGAATATTTATTTATTTATTTATTTATAATCCATGCGATTACAAAACTATTATTCATTTAAATACATGAGCTAGACAGTCACAAAAATATTACTGCCGGTGCTTAAATTAGGTTTACCCTGTGCTATAAGCACCGGCTACCTTCCAGTGTCACAGTAAAGTGATTGGACAAACATTATAATTATTTATATGTAAAGCTAATAATAATTAGAAAACAAGACATATATATATTAATAATAGTCTATATATATGAATATATCATAATAGTCTATATAGGGAACAAACTACGCGCAAATCGTTATGATCTTTACTAATGACTGCTTAATACTGTCTGAATGCATCGAGATAAACATATCCTATAAATGTATTGAGGCGTCATGTAGCGCGGTTATTTTGGAAGAATAAATATGACTTTAAAATTTCAATTTATTTTTTATTATACAAATTTCTTTTATGTCGTAGGACGGCAAGCCTAGTAATATATATATATATATATATATATATATATATATATATATATATATATATATATATATATATATATATACATATATATATATATATATATATATATATATATATATATATATATATATATAAATATATATATATATATATATATATATATATATATATATATATATATATATATATATATATATATATATATATATATATATATATATATATATATTAATCCAGTTCCGACTTTAAAAAAACTATACTTGGGATTCATGTTTGAGGCTCCCCACGGGGGCCTCGAATGGCCTGTAAATAACCATAATGAGCTATTTTCTACTATACACCTGGGCCTCAAGTTCACAAGTGCCTAAAAGCCCCAACGTGCCCTCTGACGGCAGTGTTCTATTCACTAATTCTTACAACGTCAAGTCCATCTTTTACGCAATACACCAAAGTTACCAATTATTTTTACTGTTATAAACCTTTTAGAGCCATCGAGTGTATATCTCTTACGGTTTAACTTATATCAAAGCGGTCAATTAGATTAGATCATATGCCTAACATATTAAACGTACAGTCTCGTACACTACCTATCTGCCCTACAATCATGTGGCCGTTATATCTCCTGGGTATGAAATGCAATTGAGGACGAATAACGGAACAACTTTAGTTTCTTTTTTTTGCCACACACTGTATCCGGCATATAACAGGGTAGGCAGCCGTGGGCTGAAGGATACTAGTGTTCAGACACTCCGTTACCCGTTTTCTGCCTTTCGAGGGATTACGTGTTGAGTGGCGAAACTCAACGCCGCGCTTTTGCCTTCTTACCAAAGCGAAGAAAATGATAATAGTTTATTCTCCCCGAGTGGGAATAGAACCCACAAACTGTCACGTTACAGACAGATGCTGTCCCTTCTGCACCACAACGGTTATCAACTTTAGTTGCTGTTTTTAAAAAATTATACAATTTCCATATAAGCATTACTTATAAATTATATATAAATGCATACTTTTATGTTATATTTATTTTAAAACTGTATGAATGCGAATAATTAGTATGCACGTAAAATATGTATGCATGTGGGAGTCACGTTTTTTAAGAATGTTAGATCAATGTTACAATCTACTTACTATAGATTATTTTGGAGCTGACAAATTTCAGTAGTACTTACACTCCACCTGAGGTGCTTTGAAGTCAAGTCGTCAGTCGTTCTCTACATTGCATTCTATTCTCTACATAGAGGTAAGAATATAAAAAAAAAGGAAAGTTCCTTAGTATGAATCGAAAATAACTTAATCCGTTATTTAATAACAGATCTCTATCAAATGAACGGCCAAGTTATATTTAGAGTGTAATCGCTCATAAAAACTGGTATCTTATAATGGCGTAGACATTTGAGAGGAAACCATTCTGATTGCATAGAGTCCGCTCACGACCGCCATCACGACGATGTAATCAACCACATCGCGTCTTCGGAGAAGTAGCGGTATATGGGATGAACTCGTGTACTCTCTCATACACTGTAGTAACGTAAAAACTAGATTGATACATTTTAAATTGGTTCACATATTCATTTAATATTATAATATTGCTGTGAAGGTGCGACATATTTGTCATGATGCGATTGTTACCAGTTCAAATCGTATCTACTAAAAAAAAAATTAATAAATGCGTTTATATTTCATTAGGTCTGATGTGCTTATGTCAGAAAACATATATATATATATATATATATATATATATATATATATATATATATATATATATATATATATATATATATATATATATATATATATATATATATATATATATATATATATATATATATATATATATATTCTCTAAATGGACATAAAATAGTGGTTATTGCCAAAATGATGAAATGCGTGAGCGTAAAAACGTACATATGAATGACCCTGACTTTGTCTATGACACAAGAAAAAAAATCGTCATCATCATTAAGCAGCTAGGAAAAGAAATTTCAATTTACCAACACGCGCTCGAATCTAACGTTAATGTTACTATTAAGAGCACAACTAAATACTTCTCTGTAAGTCATTAACTTGGAATTGTATTTGTTAGCTTTCTATGCACTCGGTGAAAGTTCATCTCAGCATAATGTACGACGTATATTGTCGTCATTAGGTAGACAAAGTAGGGAGCTCTCTTTCCGGTGACTTCTTAAATCACCGCCATTTCTTGTCTTTTTACTCTATTTATATATTTTTTATAGTAATAATGAGTTCTACCTGCGTTAGATTAGGTATTTTTTTTTATCAAATCATGTCTTGGGTAGGAATTTATAATAAAGTGAAATGAATGTAATTTTGTTGTAAGGTGATCAAGGTTCGCGGAGGAGTCAATCATTTATGGTAATATGATTTTTTCTTATATTTCTTATACTCGTGTGTAATCACGATGATTTTGAGATTATATTGCATATATTAAATCTATCGCCATTTTTGTAAAATATAGAGGCTTCTGTTTTCATTTTATTTATTTTATAAGATATTACATGGTGAGTCACACAACTGAGGCACATCATAGCTATATTTTCTATAGCATTCTATATATCTATAGCATTAATATATGTTATATAATATTTATTATATATTCTCGCAGTAGAATGTGTATTCACAACAACAACACCACACTGAGATGCAGATTATGAAACCAACTTCCAACAGACGTGTTCCTAAATAGTTACAATATTAGATTAATGTATATATATATATATATATATATATATATATATATATATATATATATATATATATATATATATATATATATATATATATATATATATATATATATATATATATATATATATAACTTGAACTTTTGAGTCTGAGTGAATGATAACCTAGAAATATAATATAATATAATATACAAAGATAACATAAAATTGTGAAGTTAAAAACGCGACAACTTTAAATAATCTTCAAGTATCGAGTATAGAGTTACGCGGTAGAAGATACACATTATAGTGTTTCATGTTGGGGGCGGCCTCATAGAGCCCTTGGTGCCCTTGTAGAGCTTCCTAAACCACCTAATTATGGGAAGGGTTATTGCACTTGGCTGGTGCCGGGTTTCAAGGTACCAAGAGAAAGGTAGACTGAACTGACAGATAAGAAATTTTAAAGACTTGTCATTTTTTTTGTAAGGTTATGGACGTAGTATGAGTTAAGGTATTTTTAAAGTAGTTTACAAAAAGTAATAGCTCGGGTGTAATAATGATCTAATTCTGATTCAGGAACAGAACACATAGATGTCTATTGAACCAAATGACATATGACGACCTAGAGATATGCTAATTTTTAATTTCATTATAAAAAAAATCATCTCTATATTTTTCTTTTTTATTCGACAGTTGGCTTACCCCGCTTTGGACATGTAACATTAAATTTTAACTTAAGAAGTCTCGACTCAGGCGTTGAACACAACAATACCCATACACTTTTTTAGCTCAACTCTCTGTCAAGACTGACACAAGACTCTCGTTCTCCTCTTCTTTCCACCCGAGACATTGCGTGGAGAGTGGGTTTAACTCGACACCGCGCTTTATGTTACCAGAGCTAATCATTTACCATAAGATTACCTCAACTATAGATTCTGTCTAAATATAGAAATATTAACTACTGTACTGTAAATATATAGTTTAATATTTTATATTATGTTTTTCTTTTATTTTGTTTATTAAGTTTACCAACGGTTGTTACATTATAATCAGAACATTACATTAATTTTATTAATAAAAGCAGTTAATGTACTACCACTATAAAGTTAACATCGCATGCAAGGAAAATGGAAGTGAGAGCAGTGTCACAAAATTTTAAATATAAGCTTTACATAAAAACATAGATGTGCAAGTGCCAAGAAAAAAACACACAGACAAAGAGAAATACAGTATTATAATATATATATATATATATATATATATATATATATATATATATATATATATATATATATATATATATATATATATATATATATATATATATATATATATATATATATATATATATATATATATATATATATGTATATATATATATATATATATATATATATATATATATATATATATATATATATATATATATATATATATATATATATATATACATATATATATATATATATATTCAGTACCTACAATTACATATTCACACTTAATTTTGGTAAAATTTATTAGTAGTAATACTAATGACATTAGAATTGGCATATTGCTTTCCCGAACGCTAGAATTGACATATTAAATTTCGTGGATTCGCTACATTTTTTGTTGTTAAAGTAAGGTGAGCCTTTTTATAGGAGAGTTTGATCACAATTTTGTTCGAGGTCTATTACGGGGTATTATAAAGGAGAGCTTAGAGAGAAGACGTGTACTACATATATATATATATATATATATATATACTACGCTACGCTATTGTTCTTGTATAATGTATTCTTATATAAATAAGTAAATTATCATATATATATATATATATATATATATATATATATATATATATATATATATATATATATATATATATATATATATATATATATATATATATATATATATATATATGATAATTTACTTATTTATATAAGAATACATTATACAAGAACAATAGCGTCTCTACGAGTAATTAGGTCAGGTAAGTTAGTCGGTAATAAGGTAGTTAGGTACTTCTATACATACATCAAGATGTCATGAGTATTAATAAAACAATACAAGCATCATAACTTAAATATTTTCAAGCTTTTAAAAGTTAGTACCTTTTTTATGGTTGTCAGAACAAACAAATTAAAGTAATTAAAATACGTCAAAAATGATTTACAAAAAAGATTACAAGGTAACCTGTGACCGCGTTACCTCTAAATACCATCGTCTTGTACTCAGCCTTAGACTATATCCCGGAGATGGAGGGTCGACACAGGGAACATATGTAGGTGTGTATGTGTGTGTGTATGTGTGTGTGTGTGTGTATCTGTGTGTGTATCTGTGTGTGAATGTGTGTGTATGTATGTGTGTATGTGTGTGTGTGTTTTTATGTGGTGGAACTTAGTTTCGCGATTTTCCTCCATGCCACGGAGCACTTGAGCATGGAAATAAAAATAATTAAGTCCCCGAGGGAGAGCGATTAAGTGAGGATCTACATCCGTCCAAAACTGTCTCATTTACTGTCTGATTTTAATATTCTGCGCCGCGACATTCTTTGGAAATACACGCGATTTCATAAGAAATAAAAAAAAGTTGAACAAAGTTGTCTGCCGTATCTCATGGCTTCTGGAACATTCCATTCCGTGCCAATTTTATACAATTTGTTATAATTTTGTAGACTTCAACATATTTGACATTACTCTTTAAATATTTGCTTTTTATATTTAACTTTGCCTAACAACGTGTTTATTTAATCCATATTGCTAACATATATATAGTGTTAAGTATTAAATAAATATAAAACAAGATTCAGGATTACGTAAAATTAAAAATTGAAAATTTCAGTAACAAAACGAAGCGTAGCGTTGAGTTCCGCCACTCAATATGCGGAGGGTCTTGGTCTTGGAAACCTTCCCTCCGCTTGCCCTGCTGCATAAAAAGTTATTAATAAATATTCCAGTAGTATAGTAGTAGTCTGTATTTGATCACGACATGCTTTGTGGATCTTTTCTCCATCTAAAGACATTAAACGTCATGAATGTTACATGAATTATATGATAAAGATCAAAGAGGTCATCACAGCAGATTGAAACACAAATATATTCAATTTAACTTCCTTATTCTGAAAACGCATAAATAAATTCTTGAATAAAATTCTTTTTAATGTTTATATTCATATGTATAAGTCAAAAATTTCAAACAATTTAAAGCCAAAATATTCCATACTATATATATCCTTTTGCTGAAATTGTTGGGCGTTGTTCTTATAACTTTTGTTTATCACAAGTAGCGACTGCAACAGGAATATTTTATAAAGGTTGAACCTATTTACACAAAAGCAAATTCAGAAAAAGAGTAAAAGCTAAATGATCTTATCCTGTCTGGAACTATGATCAGTTTATTTCTAGAGCCTACTGTGAAAGCGGCACTAGCGGAATCATTTCGAATTTGGTGTCTGTAGAGAGAGAGGCTCGGACAAAGTGGGATAAAGTGGCCCCTTTAAATCTACACTTGGGTCGCAGGGTTGGGTCTCAGGCGCTCTGAGCTCTCTTCTCAACAACGCGATGGGTCCTGCACCCGCACAGTGAATCTATGGAATGCTGAGTAGTTTCTTCTATAAAAATTTTAATTACTCTATAAAATTAAAAGTAGTAATAAAAATGCACGACCACATAACAACCGCATCATAACAAGTACAGCAATAACTCTACAAGCTAACCTTGGATTCGGGATTCGTAAACACTATATGTAAAGTGACTGATATATATAAAGCGACGTAAGCTGTTTCAAGTCAATGAGCAATATTTATGGTTCCGCGAAATCGCCAGATGATATTCGGATTCAATAAATATACCATTTTCCACTAAACGATTGAAATTTTGCCAAACCCGGCCGTGTTGGTGATCACGTGACATCAGGCCACGTGCGTGGTATCACCAAACGCCACAAACCACACACGGTCCATACACTGATCCTATGACTGTGTGTCTTACATACTCGTAATTTATGATAGTAGTATTGGCAATGAACTAGTTATCGAAATGTAAATTTATATTCAATAAATTTTCTGTTGTTTAGTTTAGTAACGTCTTAAAGGATTATAGGTGAGGTTCAATAACTTTCAACTCATTTGGATAGCATGAAATTAACTAAGATAATTAAATTAAATATTAGCTACGTTTTTTTTTCAATAATTAAAGTACTTGTTATTAAGATCACCGTGGCGCAGTGGGATAGCGACTAACTAGACTTAATGGTTGTGATTTCGATTCCCAGTCGGAGGCATTGTTATATTTCAATTATTTTTATTTACCCGATGTAGAGAGAGATAAAGCGCGGCGTTGAGATTCGCATTCAGTACATAATCTCTCCAAATCGGGCGTAAAGTGGAAAGAAGGCTACAGAGGCTCGTCCTACCTAGCTACCTACCTGACACGCAACACGGGAAGAATAAGAATATTGGTTATTTCTACTTACATTTGTATTTTTAAGTAAATATATGACTTGTTTATTAAAACATTGTAATAAAACTGTGAACTATTACTGTACCCACGGTGGTTCTAGATTCTATTTCCACTCAGGGTATACACTTTCCATTTGTATTTTTTTTGATAATATTTTTCTAGATAAATATATGATGATAAATATATAATATATTATGCAGTTTATGTTACATTATCTTTAATGATAAATCTATATAATATTCCTTTTACTAAAGCTCACAATAAAAATAAGTAATAGTTGCGATGGGGAATGCAAGCTTTAAATGTACTGTGTGTATACAGGATGTACTTCAGCAAACATCCGGCGAGTAATATCCGGAATTATGTAATTTGAATACATTTCCTTTGGCTGTAAAGATGCTTGTAATTTACGAAGGTCGGTATAGGAAGACTTGTACCTACCAGTCCGTCCGTACAAATGATTCGGGAATAAAAATAATTTGTTCTTCGAGAGGAAATCGAACTGACGACAATCACGTTTACAGACACACGCTGTACTGCTGCGCCATCAGGTCCTCTGTCTATTATCTATTATAATTTTTTTTGTTCTTATTAATATTTCTATTTCGACCTCTAAGCTATTTCCTTTTATAGCTGAAGAATTGTTAAAAGTGTAATATGAAAACCTTGATAATATGAAAACCTTGTATTGCCATCGGATCCGAACCTATACATATATCTGGCGACATGTAGTGTATGCGGATATTTGTACTGAACCTGCGACTACCAAGTGTTATTAGAAACTAATTAGCAATAACCTGGTGACGTTGACGTTTCAATTAAATTAATTTAACAAATTATAGTTCACTTTTTTTATATGCTTTTTCTTGAAATATTTTATATCTGGAGTGATTCTATTAAAAAGTTCTTTGTGAAGTTCCTCAGCTTTACACCAGTTGTGAATATAATTTCGGAAGTTTTGAGGTTGAGCTGACCTTTCTAAGCTCGGAGAGAAGTCAACTTTTCTAAGTGTTTATACACTTGTAATTAACTCGCCTATCGTTTATTACTAGCGTCCTGTATTCTGGCCTCCATTAGAAGTGATATACACCTCGCATTGTACAGTATTATCCATATATATACACAATTATATACAAAATAGTGGTAATATTGGTTTTAGTTCATAAAGGAATAATTAAAATTATGTAAATATTTTTAGAAGTTTCTAATTGCAAAAAATGATTAGAATATAGAGATTAAAACAAGCTGTTTTAATAAAATGCACCAACTGACAGCACTACGGAGATGACATCGTGTATCTGTTAAGGAAGTGCCACAGATTATATTGCACTAAAGATATAAACAATAATAAAATTACTATATTACATTTTACAGATTTCTTACTTAAGCTTTTTATTATATAAAATGTTTAAGGTTAATTTATAAATATTTAGAGTATTTTTAGCTTCACGCTGTATCTATAGCACATAGCAGGGTAGGCAGAGGGTACCTAGTGTTAAGACACTCTGTTCCTAACTTTCAGAACAGAACTGGCAGAACTTATCTTATACAGAGTGTAAAAAAAGAAAATTATAAATGCAAACCTTCATTAATGCTTCTAGTAACATTTACCGGTTTAAATTATTGCAAATTTAATTAAGGCTATAAAAATACGTGCATGCAAATTGCAAAACACTTCCTTATAAACACGTAAATGAAGCTTCAAGAGCTTTACTTGCTTACATTATAACATAACGCAACAGTTCTCTTATTACTCGCATTACGATTGTAATGTTTGTTTATAGCTGGCAGTTTATTTTCATACTTAAACGTATATTCTGTAAACAGATATAAATACCTCATTTAGTTAACAAAGACTCAAAAGCTCTTGATTTTAAGTCTTGAGTCTAAATAATTTCATTTGTTAATTACTACGAAATCGATTTATCGGATTTTATGTCTAAATCGTATATGTACATGACAGCGTAAGCCGGTTTTTGCCCCATTCATTATGGGACGATAGCTGCACATACAATTTATATTAAGGTCTCATTTTAGAGAGCTCCAGTCGTAGCTGTAGATGTGCAAAAAAATAAAGAATATGGAAACTTACAAATTGTTACAATTTTTATAAATCTGAATAAACATCTTTTGTGAAACTACGAAATTTTGCGGACGCTTGTGCTACTTATAGAACGGGTTTTTGCAAAATCCAAGTAATAAAATATATTCTTAACACCTTTAAGCTTCAACCATTGATCCAGAGGTATATTTGATATACGAGTAGATTAAATGAGGCATGCACTCTAATATTGTGACGTAGTTGCGATGAGGAGGGATTTTCCAGAATTCCAGTTGTAAACTAAAGTATTAGAAAATATACGAGTGTAACGGTCGTAAAGATTTATGGATTTTTGTATATTTATATACTTATATATTTATAATATGCAAAAAAATACTTCAATAATTCTTATTATAAATTCAAATTAATAAATAAATCACAAAGAGGCTTTGTGATTTATTTATTAATTTATAATATAATAATAGTAATATAATAATAATAATAAATATAACAAATTTTTTCCTTCAAAACTTTTACTATCACTATTTTTTGGATATGTTTTATTTATATGTTTAATTTTTTAAATAATATTATTTTTGATATATATTTTAACATTTTTCGGGTGTAGCTGTACACTAAATATATCATGAAAATATATTCTTATAGGGAAATCAAAAACCACGCGAAAAGCTGTCAACGGAAAGCTATCATAGTAAAATGGTTTTCTTTGTAAGTGGTGCTCATATTACCATCAATTGAATTTTATTTGTTACTTATATTTCAGGAAAGTATGGAAATAAAAGTAAATTTTCTAATTCAATGCAACCTTCTACAAAAAGAATATCTTTAATTTTAATAATCTATGCCCTAATAGTGTAAGATATTTATAAAACAAATGTATATAAGATTGCTGTAAGTACAAAGAACAAGTAAATTGAATGACAAATTACAATCAGCTTACAAATCATGGTAACGTAAAATTAAGAATCTGAGAGTATTTAGATTTAATTTCCACTAAGGGCATTGAACTATTTTCAGTATCCAGTACGGGAGTACAAGGCAAGCTGCACTGGCGCTGGGTTCCGTTGACTCGGCAAGTGAAGAATAATGCGTGGACTCTTTAGCCTCCCGCCGTCTACTTTGCTATATATACGAGATACATGACATATTTTGACGTCAGCACTTTAATTAATAAGCTATAAGATTTACGATCATTACTACATATAATATTGGCAGTTTAATATCAAATAGCGTACTGATAGTGTACAGGGTATCAGTGTAGGCAGTAGGTAGACGAGTGGTTGCCATGACAACGCACGAGTTACTCAGCCGTATAGGCAGACTGTTGGAGGCGAATTTAATTAGAGAGACACTAAGAGAGTCTATAAATCAGGAGATTTATCTCGCAACGATCACCTTCACATAAATTTTACGTGGAAATGGATTAATTAAAACTTTTTTGTTTACATTATATTAAAATTTATATATAATTAATACTAATTTTATTTGCACTTATATTTTATCTTTGTTCTTTTCAATTTTGTGGCTTTTTTGATATCTACTATTTCAGTTCTTTTTAAATATTTTTATAGCTTATTGTGTTGTAAATTTTGAATTGGGTTATTTTAATGTGATAAGATTTAAACGCTTGAACTTGTCACTAAAGTGAAGATCAGAATGTCTTGACTCTACGGCCTCTCTGCTTTCTGCACTAAGCTGAAAATTTCTAACGTATAATGATAAAAAAACAAAATCATTGTTCATGGAAACCATTACTTAATTCTAAATGTTTACCCACTCTCCAGAACGTCTAAATATTTGGCGCATTTCACAAAATATCGATATTAAGCGCGTCTATTTCTTGTTAAAAACCTCGATTATTTTCATGTTGGACTCTATTTAGTAGGCAAGGTGTCTGGTCTAAGGTGAGTAAATAAGTCTGTGTTTAGACTGTGTGCGTGTGTGTGTGTGTGTGTCAAAATAACGTGGTGTTAACAGGCAAAAAAATCTTCGCAATTGGTATAATATTCATTGATATATTTAAGTAACTAAGTATGTGTCCACAAAAAGTTTATATGGAATTATATGGTTTTTTTCCATGTACTTTGCCTTTGTCATGGTGTTATAAGACAGATGAAAAAAGAAATGTAAGGAACACATTTAAACGTAGCCGGAAACGTGGAAGCGCCTGTCGCTTACTGTCCAAGCGATTATCGTCAATTTTTTTCTAATGTTTACATATGTTTATATACATTTTATTTTAATTTGATATTATAAAAAACTTTTAACGATTAACTGTTAATTTTATTGAATAAATTATTGATTTATTTTATATAAATATTATTTTAACCATTGGCAGCGGTAAGAAGTATGCAAGTAGCGAGTATTTTATAAGGCGTTTTACATACAAAATAAAAATATGAACTGTAATTTAAATGTATTTCTGATTTAAATTCAATTTGTATGAAGTGATATTGTAGATGATGTTTGTTGTTATGAGAGAGATGTTATGAGAGATTGGAATAAAGTTTACTTACAGATAGTATAGGATATAATTATAATATACACATATATATATATATATATATATATATATATATATATATATATATATATATATATATATATATATATATATATATATATATATATATATATATAAGATATTTTCAATATTTCCTGTGATTTGGACGACAAGGTCAATAAAAATACAATTGAGTTTCTCTGTTAGAAAAGAAACGACATTTAAAGTTATTAATTACAATATCTGTACATAAATCACAATTAAAATCTTAATATGTAATTTAAATTAATAATTTTCAAACTGTCACGAGACGCCTTTTAGGTTATGACTTGATATAGATTATAAAATTAATTTTTTAATGTCACGGTATGACTATGACATTTGTTACGCGGGGAAAATTTAATTTAAAGAAAATTACAATTTTCTTATATATATATATATATATATATATATATATATATATATATATATATATATATATATATATATATATATATATATATATATATATATATATATATATATATATATATATATATATATATACATATACAACACATATATTTTGTGGGGAACGGCCTTCCTTCAGCCTACGGTTTCTTCTGCCTACCCTGTTATGTGCGGGATACAGCGTCTTATATATGAATATTATATTAGGATAAATCCGAGAACATTTCATCTCTCATCAACGTTTGTGACGTCATAAAAAAATTAAATGGAGGTGTAGTCGCGAGCGGTTCGCTAGTGAGTAACTAATAGAGATAGAGAGAAGATAGAGAGAATATATAATAACAACAATAATTGAAGGAGAATATCTCCATATAGATATTTCGTAATAGGTATATACAAGCCCTATTATAACGTAGGTATTACGTAAACTATTAAAAAGGATAACGTTGAAGGAAAAATATTTGAAGATAGTTGAAATTATGTTTATTTTTAATATCTATTTACAATATTTTCTCTTTATTGTGTGTTGTGTTGTGGATTCAATTCCCGTTTCGAGCTAATTAATTATTTTATTTCTCTGTGAAAACCGAAAGTGCGCTACGAGGGCGGGTCAATAAGTCCGTGACTTTTGGAATAAAACACAGATTTTTTAATAAAAAAATAATTTTATTTTCAACGTAGTCTCCCTTGAGCTCTATACATTTTGTATTTATTCTGGTCAAGGACTCAATGACACGAATTAAATTATTAATTATTATTAATTTAAAATAATTCTATCAAAATGGGCCATAAAATACAAATATTTGGTTAATGTCAACGTCTCACCATCCAGAGCTTGTAATAGTACTTGTCTAACATAATTCTCTTTCGGTTAACGATAACAAAACAAATTTTACTAACTAAATTTGAATCTATTGAAAATACAATGAATTCAAGCACACTGTATAACGGGAGAGACGGTTGAGTCGCTGTCGTCACGTGGAAAGGCCGCTGCCTACAATATTATAAATGATAGAATTTCAATGTAATTTTGTAACGTTGGCACCATTGTGGTACAATAGTGAAGATTCACTGTGATATGATCGTCGTGGGTTTGATACTCCGAGAAACTTCCACATTTAAAAATATATACTTATTAACTTAATAAATTTATAAAAAGCAGACAATAGATAAAGAAGCTTCCTATCAATACTATCTCCACTAAGGGCAACGATTATATTTAAATTATTTTCATTTTCCCACAGGTTCCAATATGACTCGAGTTTTCAAATATATATAAAAAAATTAGCTTGATAAGCTATCTTGAGAAATATGTACATCACAGTCACTCAGTATCACCATATCTATCAATTTTCAAATATATCACTTGGCAGGAGTCCAACATAACTCAGCATTCAGTCACATTCCCAGCAGCCGCATATATTCCCGCTATTGTTTTGTTAAATCTCGCTACACCGTCGAACTTACAATTTATTTAGTATTTCAACTACTACTAAATATAATGTATGGAGCTATTTCTGTAGAACATATTCTTTGGTTAAATGCGAAGTATACAAATCTTCCAATATTACTTACAATTATTTTTTATATAATTTATTTAATTGTGTGTGTGTTTTTTTTTATCATTTTAAATATATTTAATATTCTAGAATATTTCTTTTATAACAAATCACTTGACTGACTTATTGTCAACGTGTCAGAGTCTGACTGTATACCGATAGTTGTGGGTTCGATTCATCAGTAATGAATATCGCAATTCGGTTGAGATACTTGATGAATTAGTTTACCCAGCTCCTCGGTATACAGGTGACGCCGAAATAAAACTATTTAAATATTACTTAATGGTTCTACCTTCTCACAGCTTATAATGTGAGTGACTTATCACTGTCAATATTTGCTCACTTATCGTTTAGAAAACTTAATTTTCTAAAAAAAAATACCTATGTGTACGATACACATTTAAGATCAGATCATGAACTAAATAAAACAGTCAAATAGTTTATGTTATTACTTCATAGTTCAACCAAGTTCAGAGAGAGACCGATCTTAGTAACTTATAACTAGGGTTCTAAAGTTGGTATGAGTTGTAACCACACACGAGGATCCCCTCGTAAGGAAGGACACCTAATTATTACGTAATATTTAATGCAATAAAATTTTAGTCGTATTGAATATTGGAAAATTAATTATATTTATTATCGGAGCGTCGTCGACCGAGGTCGAGTCGTGGCGCAAAGGCATAGCGTTAGACTGTAAATGTGACGGTTTGTGGGTTCGATTCCCACTCGGGAAGAGTGAATTATTTACATTTTCTTCGCTCCGGTGACAAGGCAAAACCTTGAGTTCCGCCACTCAACACGGAATGCTTCGTGTTGTCTTAATCGCAGTGTCTTAACACTACGTTCCTTCTACCTACGGTTCCCTCTGCCTACTCTGCTATATATATATATATATATATATATATATATATATATATATATATATATATATATATATATATATATATATATATATATATATATATATATATATATATATAGAGGGAATTGGAATACGTATAGAGAATAGGTACCGTGTGGCAAAATTAGCTTTAACATTATGTATATGACTTAAATATAATGTAAACCCACACTCATCCATTGCGCAAAACCGTTAGAAGACATATCTTTTACATCTTGCCGTTTTGAAACAATACGTTCACCAATAAAATTAAAGAAATAGCGTTTTGAATGGCTGCTCTTAACACTGGCCTTTTTTCACCTCAAAAAAAAAAACGCCAGTGTTAAGAGCAGCCATTCAAAACGCTGGGAATCGAACTCATGGCACTCACACTCACTGTGTCACGTTAGCCTTTATCTAACGTTATCTTCTCATACTCTGTACTCGCTTTGTGGAATCTGTATTCACTTTTTATTTTCCCTATAAGGCTATATATTATTGAGTTTTCTACTTACTTAATACTTAAAGATGCTTTCAAAGTTCGCTGTCGGTTCCGACCCGCGCCTTCCTTTATCAATACCAACTTAACAGATTATAAATTTCTAAAGAGATTTTCTCTTGTGTATTTTAACTTTCAGTTATCGAGACTTTTCAACTTACTTGAGGCTCAATAGAGAGTAGTCTAGATACAACAAAAATCTGGCAACTGTATCAGAAATATATTGTATTGATATCGCGTTTTTGTTATTATTTATAATAACGAATATATTAGTAAATATGTATAAAGCGATATAGACCGAGAATGCATAGTGTCAAGACAAGACACTCTGCTCTCCGCCCGACGTCAACACATCTCGTGTTGAGGCATAGAACTCGATGCTGCACAATGATGTACTTGAGCAGAGACATGAATATAATTTAATATCTTAAGTGAGGACGTCCTCCTCCGCCACAAGGTGGTGGACGCTGGTCCCAACGGTATTGAATGACACAGTACAAAATCGAGGTTCAATTTAAAACATTTTTATTAGTATACAATATTTTTTATAGTATCAGCTACCTGTCCCGGCACTGCCACCTTGAACTCCACTATTACTATTTAGTAAACAGTATTGCATGGGTCCGTGTTCGTGTACATGCTTGCAGCGTACTTAAAATTGCTCCTATAGTACACATTTGGTACACCTCGGGTTACATTAGCGAGTTTTCCCTAAAGATTCTAAATTGTTTTGAAATTAAAAATAACTTTGGAGTCGTGTTTTGTGTAATATATTTTTTATGTAAGCCTTAAAAGCTCATTCGAAGTAAGCTTATTATAAGAGAGTTCTAATATGTTTAGTAAAGTTTTAAAAAAAATAACTCTCAGCAGGCAGAGGATATTGCACATTAGTATCTATGTGCAAGCCGCAATTTCTAATAGAATTTGATATAAATTTTATTCCACATCATTTATTTAGCATTACCCAATATTACCAAACCTACATATATTCTTTAGACGATACTCTCGAATGAGAAACGATGGCAGCTCTGTCTGCGCATTTTAAATGTGTGATATCCTCTAAGACATTAATTTATATGGTATTTTATAAGGGCAATTAAAATTTTAAAAGAAACATGCTACTTGTGTACAAAGTTTTATCGATCAGTCTGTCAATTGTCAAATCAATAAAAAAAACCTACATTTATTTACATATTTATTAGGAAGCCAACGTTACACTCTAAGACGTAATTGGTGTACACTGTACAGGACTGCTTATAAAAAACATTATTACATACTATGTCTCAATGATAGGTTTAGTATGTAAATGAATATGCTCACATTCTTAACTAAAACGTTCTTACACTTAAACTAATTACGAGATATAAAGCAAACTAGTATAAAAGTAAAATAAATTTTACACAAAAAACCACCAAACTACCTAAAGTTAAACAAAACAAAAAATATATATATTAAAAAATAAATATCTAGCATATGACATGTTCTAGGCTATTTTTCATTCATTGAGTTTTTATTTTATTAATTAATAATTTTATTTTCTTTTTAATTAATTATATATTCTTGCAATTTAATTTTATAAGACTACAAGGAATTATATAATTTATGAAAATGAGATGTTTTTCCTAAATTATCATAAAGTCCATTGTAAATATATTATGTGTATATGCAGTATGTAGGTATATATTCTTACATAAGATCACCGCTACCTCTGTACCAAAAATCATTTGAAACCAAAGTGACTTCGGCGTAAAATTAAAAAAAAATTGACAGCCAAATGGAAATACTTCAGCATTTACAATATTAGTATAGACTATAGAGTACAGGCGGAGTGACGTCATTGGCCAATCTATCCAATTTTTATACGTGGGAGATGCGTAAATAAAGCAAATATCAACGTATTTTCACGTGACTTCTGTAAACATATTTGTGACACACAAAACATTCGGCGAAATGGACGTGGGACGACATTTGAAAGGCGTTTTGATCTTTTCCAAACAGTCCGATTGAGTTTTCACTAAATGAAAACAAGCGATTAGATTTTGTTGAATGTATTACTCATACGAGTCATGGCGGCCGTGTGTTTGTGTTGTATTGGTAACAATCATGTATGGCTGGTAATTATTTTAAATGGCAATTAGTTTCTTTATTAGTCGACGGTCCAGTGTCCAATTTTAAACGTGACGGTTACGGTTCGATTCCCGCTCAGGGGATTGAACTATTTTAATTTCTTAGTTTTGGGGCTCACCGCGGCGTTCAGTTCCGCCACTCAACGCAAAATGTCTCAAATATTCGACAAGAAATTGGGATCGGACATGACGTGTCTTAACATTAAAACCTACGTACTAAATAATAAAAAAATGTATCCGATATCGTATAATATGAATAAATGGATTGAATTACACTACGTATGTATACATATATGTATGAAAATATATACTGACCTATTTACCCTCCTGAGTTAAAATACCATCAGATCAAAAATGATCAAAATAAACGTATATTTTGATTATTATTCACACCTTGCTTGCATTTTATCAAATAAAAATTGCATTTCACAGTATTATCTCCTAAGAAGTGTATACAAGTATCGTGTGCACCATAACTAGACCCAAATACCACCAGGATGCAAGCGACAAAAGCAAATAAATATCTATAAAAACTTGAGTACGTAATCTTTCTTCTTATCATATATAAGAACGTTGACTGGAAAAAATAACGAGATCTAGAAACAAGAAAATATCGCCCCATTAATGTAATTGTTACCGAAGTCGACTTCGAGGGATGATATTAAATATTTCCATAAATAATAATTTATGATCTTTTTTCATATCGGATAGTATGGATGAGAAATATTAGACAAATATTAGACTTGGCCGTTAGCCTTAAACTAAGTCAAACACATCGTTCACATCACAGTTTGTATAAGTTTCAATGTTATAAAATAAAACTGGAATAGTGATTATTTGTACCAGATAGTTTTGACACCATTCTATGGCATTTTTAATACTATGAGACCAATTTAAATTATGAAATGCTTAAATGCTTCACACTTTGTCCAGTTTGTATTTGTAGTGGTAAACATATAAAATCTAGTGTTAGGACACTCCGTTCTCCGCTTTCCGCCCAATTATATATACATGACATGTTGATATATCGGAACACAACGTCGCGCTCTGTCTGTGACCCTGTGAGGAAGTGAGAATAATAAATTTCTCCATTAGAATTTATTTCTATAACAATTGAATTTAAATTCATATATACCTTTTACATATTTATCATATATTCATTAACACTGGAGTAGTGCAGTTGTTATGCGAAGTTCAATTAAACTCTAGTGCAATTTATATTTCACCACTTGCATGCAAAGGGCATATATATATATATATATATACATGGCATGTAATTAAATTAAGAATCTAACCTAACCTAACATATATAACAATGAATTTTCCAGAAATACTGTCAGATAAAAACATCTTCCTTTACAAAAGTAGATTTATAATATAATTTTTCATAATATATGGTGTCATAAAAATATAAACATAGTAAATAAATTGACATATATATGTATATTTGTACCCGGAAGTAAGTTAGCAGTATATCTCGACATTTTCGCACTGTTTCTTTTTTAAGCTCGTAAAGCGGTCACTAAAACGTTGGTGTAAATTTATACATCCTTTCATCATAAAATCTTTACAGTGCCAAAAATTATTGATACTCAGACATGTGGATACTAATGGTGTGTGTGTACTTGTGTTGTGGTATGTAGAGTTGGGTTTTTTTTTATATAAAAAAAAATATTTTAACAATCTTTAGTTATAGCTTGGTACTTGTAGCATGTAATTTTGTCCAACTTTACAAAATAAATAGTGAAATAGCCTTCCTTTCCAGTAGAACCTAGTGTAAAGACGCTGCTATAAAATATAAATTTAAGGTATTGCATGTTGCGTGGCGGAACTCTACTGCACTGAATTTTGTCTTTCCAGAAAAAGAAATCAAAATAAAAATGAAATTTCTCCAAGCGTTGATCGACAAATTGCTATACTAAATATATATTTTATATATTTACTAAATTACAAATACGTGAATACTTCTTCGTCTTTGAAGTTCCGCTTTTTGTTTAATAAACAGAAATATAAAAGGTAACTACTGTAAGTATATATATATATATATATATATATATATATATATATATATATATATATATATATATATATATATATATATATATATATATATATATATATATATATATATATATATATATATATATATATATATATATATATATATATATATATATATATATACAGTAAGTTTTCCTGTTACAATTAGTCCATGTGTTACAAATTTGACATTATGACCAAGGAATAGAAATAATTCTGCATTGTACAGGAATTGTAAAACAGAGAGTCTTAACTCATCGTTCTTCTGACTCGTTTGAAGTACAAACTGCCAAGTACCAAGTATTCACTGTTTATTTAGTCACTAGTGTGTGTAATGTGTGTGTGTGTGTGAGTCTTGCACATTACTTCACGTTCCGTCGTAATGACACCTTCAGCTGAGGTATTTCTTCAATATACTCGTATTTCACTCGAACGCTTTTTCACATTTTTTTTTAAATCATTAGGTTCAATATGCTACCCTTTATATCTTTTTCTAGCTATCATGTATGTAGATATAAAACCTTTTGTAATTTTGGCTTATGATTTGTTTTATAAATGGATTTCCAGATTTTTTTTTATCAAGACTCAATAATTTTTAAAACGTTTCCAAGATTAACTTACTGAATCGTCACACATATAATAGCTTTTCTTTATTATTATTTATTTATTTTACTAATCATGAGTTATTACTGCTTTGAGGGAACATAGTAATTATTTTAAGACCTTGAAGACTCCACTTCCATGATTGTCATTTGTACAGTAAGTACTTTTATACCAACCTATATAACAGAGTTACCCTTGAAATGTATGCATGATAAACAAAACACACATAAAATGCAATAAAAATAAAAATAAATGATTGAAATTCCAAACGAGCTGGAATAGGTTTAATTCCCCACTTCCAATAAACGCTGAAGAATGTACAGCCTCCACCAGATCGAGGACGTGACGTGTGTACCGTGCCTAGTCCGAGGCGAGACTCTAGTATATGTATGTTACGAGTACGTTTACTTAGAAAAATTTTGACCCCATTTCAAGAACGTATATATTTTATTTATTAAACGTATTATTAAATTAATAAGTTACTACTTTCAAATTTCTATGCTTATTTTATTTCCATTCTTTTTTTTATTCATTGTCTTTTTTTTGTTATATTTCTAGGCCATGCGGCATTCGTAAGCGCTTTTCTCAGCAAAAGTATGAGATTACTGTTTCAATACAAATGAATTCCATTATCCAAGTAAACCTTGGAAATAGTGAGCTTTGACCGTTATTACTGGAAGGCGTTTAAGCTCTCTCTATACTTCAAATCTGTATAACTTACATTGTAGTAAAGCTTTTGACATAACATATTAGTGCTACATATATAATACTGATCACTATATAAAGTAACGACGAATAGATAAATAGCTATATTTTTGACACACAATTTTATTTTTTTTCGTCAGTGTCTCGAGCGAAAGAGAACCTACCTACCTGCTAACCTACCCACATTTTATTTAACATTTGTTGTTATTGCAACAGTCCGGTTCATACTTGCAGTGGTATGCTCGCTGGTGAAACGTGATTTGCTTTGTTGACCACACCAGATAACACTACCAAAGAAACAAAAATATTTTAAGTAGAAATCATGACCATAGGAATATATATATATATATATATATATATATATATATATATATATATATATATATATATATATATATATATATATATATATATATATTGTTTCCAAGATTAACTTACTGAATCGTCACACATATAATAGCTTTTCTTTATTATTATTTATTTATTTTACTAATCATGAGTTATTACTGCTTTGAGGGAACATAGTAATTATTTTAAGACCTTGAAGACTCCACTTCCATGATTGTCATTTGTACAGTAAGTACTTTTATACCAACCTATATAACAGAGTTACCCTTGAAATGTATGCATGATAAACAAAACACACATAAAATGCAATAAAAATAAAAATAAATGATTGAAATTCCAAACGAGCTGGAATAGGTTTAATTCCCCACTTCCAATAAACGCTGAAGAATGTACAGCCTCCACCAGATCGAGGACGTGACGTGTGTACCGTGCCTAGTCCGAGGCGAGACTCTAGTATATGTATGTTACGAGTACGTTTACTTAGAAAAATTTTGACCCCATTTCAAGAACGTATATATTTTATTTATTAAACGTATTATTAAATTAATAAGTTACTACTTTCAAATTTCTATGCTTATTTTATTTCCATTCTTTTTTTTATTCATTGTCTTTTTTTTGTTATATTTCTAGGCCATGCGGCATTCGTAAGCGCTTTTCTCAGCAAAAGTATGAGATTACTGTTTCAATACAAATGAATTCCATTATCCAAGTAAACCTTGGAAATAGTGAGCTTTGACCGTTATTACTGGAAGGCGTTTAAGCTCTCTCTATACTTCAAATCTGTATAACTTACATTGTAGTAAAGCTTTTGACATAACATATTAGTGCTACATATATAATACTGATCACTATATAAAGTAACGACGAATAGATAAATAGCTATATTTTTGACACACAATTTTATTTTTTTTCGTCAGTGTCTCGAGCGAAAGAGAACCTACCTACCTGCTAACCTACCCACATTTTATTTAACATTTGTTGTTATTGCAACAGTCCGGTTCATACTTGCAGTGGTATGCTCGCTGGTGAAACGTGATTTGCTTTGTTGACCACACCAGATAACACTACCAAAGAAACAAAAATATTTTAAGTAGAAATCATGACCATAGGAATATATATATATATATATATATATATATATATATATATATATATATATATATATATATATATATATATATATATATATATATATATATATATATATATATATATATATATATATATATATATATATTTATATATATATATATATATATATATATATATATATATACAGTGCGATTGAACCCGTAAGGACGTACATTCCGACACTACTCCACTGCGCCACGACAATGGCCTTAAGTATACTATAACTATAATGTAACAATAAAATAAACACATATATATTCAACGATTCTTTGAAAAAAAATTCGAGAAATCCTCTCCTTCGGTTAGTGTTGCCATACACTCCTCAACAAGTTTCATGGTAAATTGCAATATTCTCCGTCCACTAGTTTCTTATTGTACAAAAGTCATTAATTGACTACCAAAGTAAGTAAATATCTCATATTGAAAGCCACCTACCTTATATACTCGTATAATATACCTATACAGAATGTATATTTAATTTGAGATCAATTAGTTTTATTATCCATTTTATTGTTTCTATTGTGCGTTCAATTACGAACATACTCACTCGTGTGGCATACTTTACACTATAGCATTATAAATTTAAGGCAAACATAAAATCTAATAGCAATTTTAAATAAAATGCTCTTAAACTCAATACTTTTTTTACGAGAGTTGAGATTTAAGAAAATAATGAATTTCAAGATTTGATGGCGCAATAAACACAAGTCCATCTTTGAAGTTGCTATGGATGCTGGATACACCGATCACTTGCAAAATACGGCTTTTCAGGTCACTTCTATCGGTCTTGATGTTTGTTAGAAAGCGTATTCAAATGATATTTATTTTAGTCATTTAAGTATATTATTTTTATAATTTAATACAATAATTATATGTTTTTAAAATAAACATAGCTTAATGCCTTTACTTTCTCCAGGCTTTGATAAAATAATCTTAAATTTACTTGTTATGTCCAAAAATACTCTGCTTTTTATATTTGTTGGTCTGGAGAGAAGCTATAGTTTAAATTTTAATCACACTGACAATAACTTATACATGTCTTCTCTTCACTGTAGTGTTCTTCAGATAGCGTCAGATTTATATTATGAAAATATTATATACGATACAGAATAAGCCTTGTTGGGATCTCATGACCTTTTCTAAAGACTATAGTTCACGTTAGTCACGTTGAACTAAATACATACTCGTATAGAGTTATAGTTTACTTTAAAAATATACTATTTCTATTTACAATAGAAATAGTATATTTTTAAAGTAAACTATAAAACGGGACGGAGGAATTTGAAATGAGTAACGAGCGACTGACTGACCCAAAATAAAATTCTTATAAAAATAACGTAACTGAGAATAGACGGTGCGCGGTATTTGGCCGATATACGGACATTAGTAATGGACATTATATATTATTGTGTAGGGTTTAGTGGGGAACACCAGTCGGAGATATTATTATATTTAATTGCACTCAGCACGCATTTTCTGGAACCTAGTAGAGCGGAGTGTCTTAACACTATGATCTCTTGAGCAATCTCGCTATGTGCGGGAAAAGGCTTGATGTTGTAAAGATTGTCACTACTGTCAAGTTAAAGTAAATTTTAAAAGACTAGAAATAGAAAATATAAACAGCAATTAATAATTATCAAAATTATTCATCACTATACTAAGGAAAATACTGAAATACTGTCTGTATATACATAAGACATTAATAAATAGATGCAACTAAAATTTGTAATACATGAGTCAGCTAATTCCGTATCATAATTGAAATTAAAAATATATATATTGGTCAAATGCGAGTAGTATTCGCTCAACGAGGGTTCCGTACCTATTTCATGACTAAATATTTTTTTTAATTTTTCGTATTTGTAGTTTGTGAAAATTTCAGCTTTCTATCTATCAGTGTTTATGAGATACTTAGTAATATACTTAGTTCCCGTTATTACATTTTAGATACGGAACTCTAAAAATGAATATATTGCTTCACGCTGTATCCCGCATATAGTAGGGTAGGCAAAAGAAACCCTCATACCATAATTGGAGTATTTAGAAGATTATACAAAATAAAAACATTTTCCATAAAATATAGTATTTTCTCGTGCTTTTTATCAATTACCTATAAGATAAAAGATCACCTCGTAGTTCTGATAAGGAGCGATATGTCAATCAAAACTCAGTAAGTGCCATGATCTTGTGACAGAAACATGTTGAAAATTATAATTTTGTTTTATTTTGTGGGTTTGAGTACAGGAAGTAGTATCCTAGTAGTATTTCCGGTGCCGGAGAAGACTCATAGCGTCCTTGGGGACGTTCTAGTCAGAACACTTTTAAGTGTTGGTCATGAGGTATTTAAATATTGATATGTAACAAGTAGTTTTAATCCTCGTAGTACTAGAAACTGATAGTTGTGGGAACAGTAAACCCTTTTGGAGAAATGTTTACATTTGAAATGTATCTGCTGTCGGTACGGTCAGGCCATTCACATAATATTGGAATATAAGCAAAAAAAATGGAAAACAGAGTAATTTAATATTAGGTATTTCATAATTTTGTGAATATCATCAGGAAAGTGTGCCTAAGTTTGGACAACATGGTTCACTGGATATATGTTTACGAGAAGAGGGGATACTGTTTCCAGTTGGCGCAGGTAGTTTTTATTGGTCCGTTACACCTAGAAATAGCTAGCTAATTATTTTGAAACCATGTAATCTAGCTTTAAGCTTTCTATATTAATCTTGCATGAAGATTATTAAAATGAAAAAATATATATGTTTATGGTTTAATTTTATACATGAAGGAAATCTAAAAAAGCAAGTCCAATTTGAATCCGGATGCGGTAAGAGCATTACCTTAAACCGCTCATCGCGCTATTCCCGTAGAGATCGTTAAAATTTTTTTATATTCCAGGTTACGTACGTGACGCCGTTTCCTACGGAGGAGTTGCATAATTTGGAATATGTTTCTATTAGTCCAGTTATAGAAAGCTCAGGTTGGTTTAAATATTATTTATTTATAGAAACTAAAAATATTGTAAAAGTTATTTCAAAGAGACTAAAGAGTTATTATTTTTTTTAAATAATAATAATAATATAAATGAATTTTATTACTCTCACTCTCCCTCTCAGAGTCACGATAAAGAACCTACTGTCCAGACACCCAGCTCTCCACTTTTCGCCGAAATTTGAGACATTACGTGATGAGTGATGGAACTCAACGCGCTATTTACATACTGAATGCTATAATACTTGAACCAACATCACTTCGATAACGATGAAATTTCTTTACTAATTGAATCTTTTCTTACAATGTCATAGATAAGTTGTCTCTAACTGACATAGACAAGACCCTAGCGCTGGAGATATTTGGTACCAAGTTGTCACAACAAGCCCTCAAACACCCAGACATGCAAGCTTTGATGATGAATGACACTGTACATTTCGATATTATTATCGCACAATGGTACTATACTGGACTTTTAGCACCGTAAGTAATTTCTTATATATCTCTATATCTTTACCTCAGCGAATATATAATATATGTTGAAATTATTACCTGTGCCTTAAGTATAAGTGTGGTAGTAGACAGTTCGATTCCCAGTTGGCTGCATTTTGTTCTACCTGATAGAATACTCGGAGGATTTATTATTTTTATTTCCATGTTCTGGTAGAACAAAACACATTGAGTTCTGCCACTTAACACATAATGTCTTGAACAGAGTGTCTCGACACTAGGTACTCTCTGCCTACTCTGCTATATGCGGGGCAAAACGTTAAGCTAAAAAATATTTGTGAACGGTATTACAATTTTTTTATCCTTATTAAGGACACATTACTAATAAATTAAAAAAAAATTTCTCTATTATCTATAAACAAACAAACATAACATAACATAATATAAGTTTAAATAAAACAAACATAAATTATATTTTTATACGTTTTACACTTTAGCATTGTTCTTCGATGTAATATTTTTTAGTTCCTCACAGATTATCATCAGTATTCGAATGTCCTCTCATCTGGTACTCCCACACTGACGTCACATGGCAGTCTTTGAGCTTAGTCCACGCTTCCTTCCCGACGACACCAGCAGATCTATCTATAAAGGACAGAACATATGAAATGACGTCGCAGCTTCATTTAGCGTATCGGAATTAGTGGGTATATAGTTATATTTCCACTATTTAATACAGTGTACAATTTTAAATATATATTCAGTGTCTAATTTACATTTTCAGTTCATTTTAGATATATCAAGTTTTGATTGTGGAGTCTGATATCACGATCAACTAAGATCTATTTAAAAAAAACCTCTCTTCTCTCTCTCTTTATTTGAATAATTTTATATGTGCCAAAATACATAGATTTCATATATCAAAGAACACTATTATCGATATGATTTAAATTTTTCATAATGACTTCATATAAATCATGTTTCAGCTACCACTTCAGTTCAACAGAAATGTCGGCATACGAAGATAGTTACAAGCCCGTATTTGAAAATAAACGTGTATTTCTGCCGAATTACGAATTTTTAGTGTACAATGCTTCATTATTGCTGATGAATTCCCACTCCTTGTTGGAGGAGGATTGGTCACTGCCATCGAATGCTAAATATATTGGTGGCTATCATTTATCTGACCGTATACCACAATTACCCAAGGTGAGTTAGTCCGGGAAAAAAGAACTCGTTTCATATGAAGTGATCCTAACTTATCTGGATGAAATTCTGTTATCCAATTTTCGTCTACATTATATTTAACAACATAATGTCTTGTCCAGTTAGATCCTTCATACTGGAACTCCATTAGAGGCAAAGTGTATTTTTGTAACATTGTTTTACCCCTGTTAAGATAAAGGCGATATTGAATTTCACAAGTAAACACGAATTAAGATTAAAATAGATAAAAACTAGAGAGATATTTCACTATTTTCTTTCTCCATTTTACCCTCATCACAAAAGAGGTGTTAATATAGCACTAAAATAAGTATCCTACAATAAATAATTAGATTTTAAAAGTTAATGCAAAATAAATTACATATTTACAGAATTTAAAGAAATTGCTAGACGAATCAGACGAAGGCGTAATATATGTTGATTTAGAGACAAAGATGCTTAAAGAAGACGAACATCAGAATCTCGTGCAAGAACTTATTGAATATTTCTCAAGAATAAAACAAAGCGTAGTCTTAAAGCATGAAGAAATAATTCTGAATGTGCCTAAAAACGTTCATTTTATGCGAAACCCACCGCTCCAGAGTATATTAAGTATAGAGTTTAATTTGTATTTTGTCGCAATTATTATTATACTAGGAGGACCGATCGTCGCGTAGATGCGTTGATAGGTTGATGACGATACGATGACGTTGATGATGGTGAAAATGAGGATTATATTAGTAAATGTAGTAATGTTCTAATTTCAGGTGTCATGAAATATATCTATACAATAAGTTAAATCGCTATAAATGTATAAATGTCAAATCTTACTTCCCTCTTTTTTCTAGCGCATCCAAACACTCTAGCTTACATATCCCACGGTGACACAACCCACTTGCTCTCTGCGCTACACCACGCTATACCCATTATTGCGATACCAGTACTTAAGGAACAAGATACTCTTGTTAGGAAGATGGTGAAGAAGGGACTAGCTATAAGAGTCGACGTTAAAGAGTTGTGGAAAGTTCAGAATGGCGTTAAAATGATCATGGGTAATGTAAGGTTGGTACACTTTTAAATAGTTAGTTAGAGATAGCGAATTAAATTGCAGTTTACTAAAAAAAAATTGGCTCTAAAAACGAAACACTGCACTGCATTTATGTTGGAATGGAAAACGAGAGATAAAGCAAGCAACTATTTGCTTAGTTCCGCTACTCAACAATCAATTTTCTTCATAACAGACGAAATATCAAGAACAGAATGTTAATCTAGAGGTTATCATGGTGCAGCGGCATAGCGTTTGCTTGTAAACGCGACGCATGTGGGTTCGATTCCCACTTGGGGACAATGAATAATTTTCATTTTCTTCGCTCTGGTAACAAGATAAAACGCGGCGTTGACTTACAACTTGACAGCGTCATTTGCAAACTAAGACTAAAATAACAATTCATTTTTAAATAATTTAAACAGCTACAAGGAAAACTTAAATCTTGCAAGAAGCGTTCTCCGCCATCGCCTCAACTCTCCTAAAGAGGAACTCTCCCACTGGGTCCAAGCTGCATCCCTCCGCAGCTTTGTTTATCTCCGCCGCTCTCCGCGCTCCTCCGTCATAGAGAGGTATAACATTGATATATTGTTATTAATACTTCTGTTTGTTTGGTTTTGCACGAAAATTGTAAATCTTTTTAATACATATTTATATTCTGATGAAGATTTGGACAAAAAGGATGATTGAAATTGTTAATAAATAACAAATAGGCTCTCATATGTGTTTTATTTTCAAAAAACAATATACGAAAAAAAAATTAACCAAGTGATACAAGGTCACTGTTCTCCACTTTTTAGTTTTGATCGAAACTGCTTTCAGAGTGTCGGTGCGATTTAATATACTGTTGTCAATAAAATTTTAAATAACGTATCTGGGTGTCGATGATATATAGTATAATTACGTCTATATATGTCATATATTTATTAGAGCTGCGGGCAACAATCGCTTATAATATATATGATTTACTCTACAATCGACTTTCGCCACTTTCATAGCATTTCTAATACCACTTTCTAAATCACTTCTCTTTTATATTTGTAATGATTCTTGTATGACGTTATATATATATATATATATATATATATATATATATATATATATATATATATATATATATATATATATATATATATATATATATATATATATATATATATATATATATATATATATATATATATATATGTATAGCTTAATAATGTCACTTTATATTACTGCAATGAATAGCTACATTATTATTATTACTAATTTCTACTTCACAAAGAACAGCACTACGTGTCCAGACACTCCACTCTACTATATATATCATATTGTTTTACTAGTTCAGTTTACAACATCAGAGAAGAGCGCTTACAACATAGAGTCAACGGGCTCTAGATGCGAATGTCATATGAATAAATAAGTAAATTAATTTATGTCATACTTTTCAATCTAACTTTATGAAGGAGGTAAGTCGAGCTGATACATCAATATTTATTTAACTAAATCACCTACTTATTATTATTTAAATTTATATATAAATCAAACCTTATATCCTAAAATTAAATATATATATATATATATATATATATATATATATATATATATATATATATATATATAACTTGTTAAAAAACAATGTCAAGGCACTGTTGAGATCCTAACTCTGATCTAAACAGTTTGAAGTTCAAGCGGTTAATCGATTGATTTGTTACGAGTATTTGAGATCGCTATCAGATGAGATGAATATAAGTCAAGGTTGTTTTTATATTGTTTAATTTTTTTTCAGCTTCACATTTAATAATACGAATGGGTAGAGAGAGAGTACCTGTAGGAAAATGTCAAGAGCCTCAATTCTCTGCTCTCCGCCCGACATCCAGACATAGAGTTTCAAGAGAGTGTTCTGTGATTAGGTTATCTCTTTGTATATGCTAAGATTGCTAAACGACTTTTACCATAGATATATAGATAGATATCACTAATAAGAATCAGACAACCGGTACTATCGCGAAGCAAAAGTACCGGAGACGGATGCTGGAGACTTAATTAAGAGTCGTTAGGTAATATATATTACCTTAACATCCTTCCCATCTCGAATGCAGTCGCAAATCGTACTCGATCTCGATCATTAACTAGTAATAGTATTTACGTCTGTATGTCCGTCACTTATATATAATTAATTGATAACTGACTATCTTATATTGCAGACTCTATAAAAGGAAGAACAACCGCTCTGTTCTTTCTGGCTACCATGCTCGGGAATATTTTCCAGAATTATCGTAAGTCCATTTCTAAAATATATTTAGAAGGTGGTGTTAGCAAGATTATTTTAAAATTTGTTGAGTTACGCTAGGTTCGAGAGAAGATCGGACGGTGGAGGCGAACGTCACTGTCACTTAACCACGCCACTTCACCATACACGTGTGTTACAAGCTCCAGGTTCTGCTCCAGGCTTCTAAATGTGATGAGTACCACGTATCTTTATGAAAATATTTTTAGACGTTACGTTGGAAATTTTTAAACATTATCTTTGTATATTAGTATCTTTTGAAGTATATCTGGCATTTTTTTCTATCACTCATTCATCAGATGTTCTAAATATGTGAATAGAAAATGTTAGACTACTATGACACGTCTACGTCAGGTATATCTCTCCTGTCCAAACTTAATAAAAGTCAACAAAGTAAAAATCCAAACTAATAAAAGTTTAACAGAATCATAAATTGTGAGAACAGCTCCTACTATAGTATAGCAAGTGTTGTAATATATATATATATATATATATATATATATATATATATATATATATATATATATATATATATATATATATATATATATATCTATATATATATATTACAACACTTGCTATACTATAGTAGGAGCTGTTTTCTGTTAAACTTTTATTAGCCTCGATCGTATACAAATTAGGTTCGGTACAGTCAGCCAATTGAAATCTTCATCGTAACATTGTAAAGAAACCAGGTCAAGTAATATTCTAATCACATTAACAGTAAACAGAGTAACGTCTCAGATGTATTTACGCAGTTTCTTTTATTATCTATGATGTATGATTATAGATAATATAATATACATACGAAAACATTTTTTTTTAAATTTTATATGGAAATAATGATTTATATTTATGTTCAAAGGATTAATCGGATGAGGTCTCTTTTTTAAGGCTTTCAGTATATTTTATTATTTAAGTTTCTTTCTAAAATTGTTGTTTTTTAATTATGAATCTATGTTTTTTTTTTCAATTTCACTTTGCATCCCGCGGGATATTAATAGTTATTGTCTTTTTACTAGTGAGTAAACGATAATAAGTAATACCTTAGATAGAATCCGCACCCGTCATGTGTACTCGTATAGCCAGACGCTATAGTGCTGCCTCACGACTGCCTTAGATTTTTAAAACATATTATATGTGTACGTATGTAACGTATAGAATATATGGATATTCGATAGTAACTTCTTGTCTCATCTGCTCTCCGCACAAACTATGGTAATTATAATCCATTATCTATATATTAATACGTGAAGCAAAAACTTTGAACCCCTTTTAACGAAAATTTTGTATAGTTTAATAATAATGCTTATAAAGTCCTTAAAAACAATAAATAAAATATTACCCACACTACCATAGGTTTAACAACACATATAACTTTTGTATAAAGTGGCATACACGTTGCTATAGCAACGCGTAATTTACTCGCCAGCGGGTCCTCTATTAAGAATAAACAAACGAATTTTTATTGAAAAGGAAAAATTTTATTAAATTAAAATTATATAGAACTCATTAACTCACTCTATTATATAGCATTCTTTAGAGTGCTTTAAAAACTTCAAAAGTCCTTATAAGGCCGCGACCTCATCGTACGTACTTGACTCGTTGCCTGGTTTATATTAATTACGGATTTCATTCTCTATAATGAAACTATTGAATCGACACATCACCGTCGCATTGCACTTGACCAATGTAAGATGGAAAACTAATAATTTAATGTTTTAAATATTAAAATTTATCCCCTAGTATTGGGAAAGTAAGCAAATTATATAGAGGAAGACGGAATCTTGTAACATTAGGTTTTCTATTCTCTATATCTCTATTTTATTTTTATTTTATTTATATATTTAGATTCAGAATTTCTTAAGTAGGTTTTTTTTAAGCTAAATGCATTACCTTTTATGGTGAATACCGCATGCAACAATAGAGATAGATATGTATTTATATGTATGTATGTATAACTATTTATACAAATATAATCTACAAAAACAGAAAACTGACAATATGACTGACATGCTACTTACAACACCGTACAATAAATTCTTAATATATTGATTCCTTAGGAAGAATTCACACTGTTACATTCAGAATAAATCTTGACGCTTAAAATAAATATATTTTATTTATTTAACATTTTCATATAACAATATTTCTCTAACAGACTAAAACATTTTAAAGAAATTTAAAATCTTTCAACAAATAACGTGAATGCAGTGAACAGTGAAAAGGTTGAGCGCAAAGTGCATTTAGCCTTTTCAAATTTATACGTAGATTCGAGTATTTTTACAGTTTTAGATAGAATTATTCAATATTCTTTTTATGAATGGAAGATTTGAAATAAAACGTGAGCACCCGCCCTCCGCCGTCCGCCCTTCGACGTCCGCCGCCCACAGTATGCCGCCTGACGCGCTCCGTAAGAACAATCCCAAAGCGTTGGAAATTTGAATGAGATTTAGTTTTATGTTGTTTTGTTTTATTGTTATTGAGATAATACTTATATACAAGCTGACCTATTTCATATAATGGCATAGAGGTAACTTCGATACAACGGGATGTGGTTTTTGCCAAATTAGATATTAAGTTCTCAAGTTTTCGCCCATTTTAAAGTTAATGTGTGTAGAGTAGCGAAAGCCGCATTCGAAACCAAGTTTTATCTTACCAGAGGGACAAATTAAATTCATTTAACTTCAATTAGATCCTCAACGTGGGAATCGAACCTGTTACCACTAAGTTTATACTCAGATAGTGTCTTGCTCCTTCATAATGACGATGGCTTGCAAAAATAATTAAAACTGAACTTACAAAACCAGCTGCAACTACGATGCCTCGTGTGACAACAATCTCCCCGTATATTTATTACAGTGTATATATAATGTTACACAAACGTCTCAATACTAGTAATTAAACAACTTTATTATACCAATAAGGGAATTTTACTGCAACCGTCAATTTAGAGGAGAAACGAGTGAGCTTTTAAGGTAGAAAGTTATATCGAGTTGAGAAACGCAAAAACTTTCACGTAAAATGTCATGTTGTAAAGCTTATAATTATTTAAAATTATACGTTGTGATATATGTGAGGAGCGTTAGCGATTATATATTTATGTTGTTTATACGTAAACAATTGATAAGAGTTTTTTTTTATCAGCTTTGCGCTTTTTCCAATATAGCTTGGAGGTAGACAAAGCTTATACTACGTTCTTCAGTTTCAGCCCGAATTAGGGATAATATTGACTTGCGGAGGTCATAGACTGTAATTTATATTTTTGTACTGTTTTATTTAGTTCTAATAAAAATTATTTGACACCATTGTGATGTGGATGGACGGTGGTTTTAGATTCGATTTCCACCTGGGAAAATATTACTGTCCAGAAAATTAAAAATCAACAGAAAATTATCTTAATAAAAAAAATATATGTACATTACATTATTATATTTTAAACATGTAAAGTTATAGAATCGAGTTAGAAATAAAGCTTTTAGTTCAAATAAAATTAAAGTCTTAGTAAACGAGAGCGACGAAACTGTTTTAGTAAATACGACTGATATAATTATACGTATTTTACTATTAAGCCAAAGTTATTTACATGCGCTGAATTTGATTTTATAGTTTAAACTTCGTAAGCTTTCACTTATGGAGCTTTTAAAAGGGTTTGAATAATATATTGTTATTAAATCGTTACTTTAATATTATAATGTAATATACTGTATGACTGTATGACAGTCTACAATAAAAGTGAGCTCGGTACTTTTTTCAAAGAATGCTTATTGCTGTATTAAGAATTAAAAGAGAAAGAAGAAGATCTCTGTAGTTTTTACTGTCAAAAACATTAGCGACTCATATTTATTCATATTTGAGCCTTATGCACTTAATATTATATTAATAATTTAGAAAAAATTTAAGCTTAATAACCTCAATAATATACAATTTGTTTCTTATAATAATAATATTATGGTAACAAGGCAGGTTATTAATAATATTACATAGCAAGAGAAATGTAAGGCTAAAAACTCTACGGTCACGATCTATTTGCACAAGTTCAATGTATCAGTGATTTCACTTCACAGTTAATAGAACGTACAAACTTAATCTAAGTTTAGTTTCCAAATTTCCCCCTTTGTTTATTCATTTTGCGAGCGTTGTGACCGATTTACGATAGAACAGAACAATAGGTTAGAAGTGGCAATGTTTAATAATATATTAATAAGGTTATTGGGTTTCGGACGGCTTGAACTGATGCTTCAGCCAGGATATACCCAGTTTGTTCTGCCAAGTGAGCAGTGAAGAAGAGATGAGCATCTGATATCATCACCCTGATAACATATTAATATGCCATACATATGTATTATATTTAAAATATTACGCCGCACTAAGGAAAAATAAATACCTTAAGAATACATATAAAACTTTAAAAGTAGCTGGATTTGAACCCACACCTTTTGTAAAACGTATTAGAAAACGGAGAAGCCATATACCGCGCGTGCATTGAAAAGAATATATGATAATTCTATCACTTTTCCACCATTTTTTTCTTCAGTGTCTAAATTATAACCATTCTGCGAATGGGGATCGAACCCACTACTTTTGCGCCGCGGTGACGTCACAATAAAATAATTCATATAAATGTACACAATTGTATACTTTATATAAATGGAGATAGAAATTAATCAAAAGCACTTTAACGCTTTCTTAATATATGTAAGCTAGGCATGTAAGTTGATCTAGGTCAGTTACACGGTAATGCTGTCGCTACAGACTCTCACTTTTGCCACATCCTGTATACCCGTATCGCCAAAACGCCAAATGACGAGACGATTATACTATACCTACTGATTTATGGCTGCCGTTGCGGGTTCGATTCCCACTCCCAAGAGAAAGAAATATATTATCTACTCGCTCTGGTTAAGAGACAAAGCTCGGCGTTGAGTTCCGCCACTATAACTTTACTTTAGAATGTGTTTTTACTAATATTATAATAATATTTAATTAATGTTATAGAATATATTATGTTATAGAATTAATGTTATAGAATATATTATGTTCACTGTAAATAAATAGTGTTTAAGTGTTCGTGTTTAGCAATCTGTGGAAGCTTAATTGCCCTTTGTACTATATTGTATGTTCTATATTTCAAAAACTTTATGTACTGTTTTTTCACTTAAAAAATAATGAAAAAAAATAACACCGGTTGAGAGCAGGTTACTTGATCATTCTGCCTATCCTGTTATAAGGTTTTTAGGGTATATAGAGTATTAGCATTTATCCCGGTGTCTTTGAAATAGAGAAATTATTAAAATAATACGTAAAATTATTAATTTTATTCAATTTATTCGTCGAACCGTAGCTAATAGCCATAACTAAATATTAAAGCTCTTATCGTACAATTGGTTCAAAAACAAATGTTTCTATATAATATCTTTTCATTCGTCTAACAAGATCGATAATTTTATTCAATTTATTCAATGATTATTATGAATAAATTCTCTTTTATTAATTATTGAGCAAAAAATAAAATTTGAAATTTAATACAAAATTTGTTTAAAATATGGCAACAGGAGGACATGATTTTAAATATTTTAAATATTTTTACATTGTATGTGATAGATGTTAATCATTTAAGAGTTAAAGTTAAAGTTATATTTTATTAACAATTAAAAAAAATGAACAGAATTGCAAGTCCTCATACGAGAAGAATATTTACTTCACAAGCTTGCTCTTGGTTTTGTTAGACAATTTATACAATTTCGATTAGAGTCCAACAAGAATTATCTAAATTGAATGGAATTGTATAATTGTTTAAGGAATAAAAACAAAGATTCTGTTATAGAATATGAGAGAGCGTCTGACAGACTGGCCCGATGGGTCTGGGTTCGAATCCCACGCCGAATATACCACTATACAAGAAATATACCACAATGTGTTACTTTAAACCAATGACTCAACCTATAGTTAATTTCCACAGAATTATTTTCATTCATCGGGAATGAATGGACGACCTTGTCGGTGACCTCTGGATATTTTTTTTATTAGTAGTATTTTTATGTTGGCCGCTGCTAGACGCTTGTGCAATGCAAAGGCCGAGATTAATCTTACAAATAAACAATGTTAATAAAATATGAAGTTGAATTATGTTTTGAAACAATGAATTTGACAGTTGATATAATATGTGACAGTTAGGTGATGTCACTGATATGTGGGTGAATGGTGACACGTTCGATTCCATTTGATGTAATGTCTATATAAAATAGTATTTTGTGTCAAACAAGGCTTCGTGAATGTCTCTGAAATGGATATAAATTATTTTAAAATATTATTTAGCTAGCTAGAAAAGTATATATAATTGTTAAAAGCAATTTTTAAATAGTATAGAATAAAATCGCTTCCAAGTGATAATGGGCGTATATCTTTAAAAGTAATTTTTACTATCCAACAAAAATATATATTTAAATAATTCATATTTGTCTATACATTCGTAACTAATCCTATACATAAGATGAAACGTATAAATCGAAGCTACGTTCATCGAATACGTTACATAAACATCAGTACCAGCCACTAAGCTTACATTGGTACACCGGTCGTGCACCTTGCATACAGTATATGAGTAATGAGGGGCGTAACGTACAAACAAACATAAACCTAACTCCATCTAAATTTACTACGGCTTTTTGATGTGCACTTTCATCGTTACCGATAACCACTTTATAGTATTCGTTTTGGCTAAGGAAAATTCAATTTTATCTCATAAAGTTAGGGTATATTTTTCTTTGATTAAAAAAATTCGGACAGTGGCCCCCAATCGAGGTCGTACGTAAATTTCCGATATGCTTATCTTATGTACAAAATGTGTCTAATAAAACACCTGTCGTTAACGAAATTATATATACCTATTTAGAAATTGTATAAAAAACTCATTCCACTGCGCTTTATTACTTTATATTATACGAATATTCTTATACTTTGGCCACATAGTTCGAAGACAAACAGACCGTGAAATTGGTTTGGTAATTGGTTGTTATTACCTAACCTAATCGATGGTCTAACGCTCTATCGGTATATCTAACGGTCTAATATCAAAGAGATTACAGAACTTCACATTATTTAACCTTTTAGGCTAAATGCAAATAAAATTTGGCTAAAAACTCCCCCCTCCCCGCCCCTCCACCAGAGCTCACCGGAGCGAGCATGACATTCAGCATAGAAGAATATGAAGAAGAAAGTCAAGATATCATATGTCTATATAAATAAATGTTATTAGGAACTCAATAATTTTGTTATTGTATTAAAAATAAATATAAATGAGAGCCCCTAAATGTGTAAGAAAAGCAATCACAGCAAGGCTGCGCCGGCCGCGGGGGAAATCTAACTCACTCTCGCCAATAAGTCTCCGATACAATTATGTAGAGCTGCTATTAGATTGACTATTTGTTTCATCGCAGATTAAGGATTTCAGAAGGTCATAACTAACTAATAACAACTTTAATAGCTTTATCCCGCTGACAACATAGTTACAACACCTCGGTGCCAGTTTCAAGTTTATCCATATTCAAGGCTGCATGTTGAGTGGTGAAACTTAACTCTACATTTTTTTTACTGGAGCGAGAAGATGAAAATATTCCTCGGAGTGGATATCTCCCACTACACCATGATGGCCCCATAAACTATTATCACAAGCTAAGTACAATAGAATTCACAAAAATATCTATGTGATATAATTTATGAGATTTATGGGATTTATGAGGTTTTTATGGGTCATTTTTTCCTAAGCCATAAACTGAAAAACGCTCGCTTATCAAAAAAACCTCAAATTAACCAAACAACGTATTTAGAAATAACATCTTTATATAATAACAATCTATAAAAAAGTCATAATTCATTGACGCGGGTGTAGTCAGAATATCCCATTGAGATTCTAATTAAAGTTGTCGATCAGAATTACAATGGCGATAAATATAATATCTGTTTTCTAGCACTTTCACGTATATATATATATATATATATATATATATATATATATATATATATATATATATATATATATATATATATATATATATATATATATATATATATATATATATATATATATATATATATATATATATATATATACATACAAGCTTTTATGTGCGGCTTCACACGCGTGATCATATGAAAGTGATTTGTGTACGACTTGTCCAAGGTGTTGAAGGTGACTCTTACAGCAGACAGAAAGTACAGTATATAGACTACAGACTATAGATTATTTAGTGAGAAGAATATTTCCATTGAAAGCTGTTCCTGAGATTAGCGAGTTTTTTACTTACATATTTTTTTTACATCAAAAGATAAACAAGTAAAGATTTTTCATATAATAAAATTTTGCAACACCAATGTCATTTTGCTATTAAAAAAAACAACTGCTATAAATCTGTCTTATATGGCTCATATTTTCCGGATCTACTTGTTTCATATTTATTATCATCCATAAATTGCAGCCTACATATAGTGAACTGTGTTCAAAAGCTTTAAGTTTTAAATATGTGTGTTAATGTGTGAGTGTGTGAGTGTGTGTGTGTGAGTGCGTATGTGTGTGTGTGTGTGTGTGTATCCTGTTGCGAAACAACGATCAAAAGGAACATAATATATACTACTTTGCACAAATTGAGTCTTAAAGAGAACTCTGCTTCTTCATAAACATGTTTAAATAAACAATTCGGTAATGTTATTTACGAAATACAAGAATGTTCTAGGAGGTTAACGAGAAAAAGCGTATATAAAAATAAATATACATATATTTTATTCCCCTAATTCCAGATAACCAGATCTAATATAAAAGTACAGTGCCTTTTTGTGTGATTCTAATTCATTGTTTTTTTCCAGATATTGTACTCTATGTATGTACATAAATTAATGTTCTCAGATAGAGAGTATGAGCTTATATTTATTATTACTTTTGTTACTTCTGTATTTATATAGGTTGTCTCCTTAAAATCCACTGGCTTTGTCTGGATTGTCGAGGAGATCTTTGAGGGATGCATATGCCCAACAGTGGGCGTTAATAAAGGTGGAATGATAACGATGAAATATTAACTTTTATAGTTTGGTTTTCACCAGAAGTTCACCAGATTGAAAATCCTGGTGTCTGATAAAGATAATCCTATCTCCGCTCTCCGCTCGAACTCGAAGCATTACATATTGAGTGACGGGCCTCAAGGCAGCTTATACTTTGTAATAAATTGTATAGTAATATTTTAAATTGACAATCATTTCTACACTTATTGCTAGCGTAATAAATATATTAAAGTATCATCAATGTTAGTTTTAAGTGAATAATGAACGTGTGCTGTATTGCTTATTTGCATTTCTGTGCCACAGCGCCATACAAGCCTCCTTTGAGATTTTGATATAAATAACTTTTAATAAATTTCTAATATTTATATATGTAACAGTAAAAGAGAGATATCAAAGTGTAGACAGGAAACCAATAGACATACGATGATATAAGTAATTTTATATTAGCACGTAGCCACAAGGGAAATGTTAAAATACACAACGTTTGACGTCAATGCGAATTCTGCATTCCGGTAAAGATATTATTTATAAATTGAACGAATTGTGAGCTATAGTTTAGTTTAGTGACTCCACTACACAATACACTACAGTGTACGGAACTCAATCTTACGTGTGCCTAAGTGATAGTAGTGATTCTTCTCTCTGAATTACATCCTGGATATAGAACTTTTGACGTAGCCTGCATCAAATGTCTGCCTGTATTCTTATACATTGGCTGTAAAAAAAATATTTCTCTATGACTAGACGCGGTATTGAGCTCCGTCACTTGACAAGCAACGTCTTGAAAATTTCATTGAAATTGAAAAACGGAGTGTCTTAACACTACATTCCTCACTGTTTTCCCTGCAATTTCATACACAAGGATTGGTTGGGTGGTGGAACCTATCGCAGTACAACGTACGACCAGACGATGGAAATAAATATGTACTAACAAAATCAAATCATTTACCGCCTCCAAAAATAATTATATACTGAAGTACTAATGACTCGGCTCACGCGTAAAGAAAACACCATGTATATAAAATAGCACGGATTCATTAAGACTCTTACAAAATGTAGCACCCTATATTGGATGTAGTACAATGAACTTCCAAAGTTTACCCAGCTTATGCCAAAAGACTAATCAATTCGGCGAGCTTTTGTTCAGTTTATTTACGAATCCGCTAAAGTGGGTAGACTCGGTACAATATTTTGAAGTGTATAAAATGGAAGTATATTGAATATTTACTTTGGCAAGACAAAGCGCGGCGTTGAGTTCCGCCACTCAACGCGCAGTGTTCCGAAAATTGGGACATTGCAAGTTGAATAAGAGAACTTTTCTGATAAAATTTTCCGGGTGAATGCACTCTTGATGGAAACAAAGATTTCTTAAGAAGACGAATAATACATGCATATCGTAACAATTATGTGAACGTCTTCTATTGTTTATGAGCGTCACAAAGTACTTAAGTGCCAATATTTTTTCTTTTTTATTATTACTTATACCATTTATATACTATGTTTAATTGAACGCCATAGATACCCAAATATACACTCATCAAACTTTCATATATATATAATATTAGGTACTATGATTAAGTAGTAAAATATCAATCTAGCACCAGCAACGTTTCGGCCTATATGGCGAGTACAATGCGGCACAGACGGACGCCCGAGCCCCGACCTGCCCCAGATCTCAAGTGGCCAGTCCTGTTTCATGTTACACATTTGTTTATAATATTACTTTGCGCTAAATATGCCGGAACGAGCTAGTTATTGCGTTGTGTTAAACAAAAAAATGTGAAAAATAATATATTTTAAATTTATTTTAATTGTTTTTTTATAATCCGATGGATGAGGTCAGCCTTGAACCGGTGTTTATGGCGCTTAATGGAGAAGGCCTTTGTCCAGCAGTGGACGTGTGCCGGCTGATATGATTATAGCTTTTATTTTTCGCATAGTGTAGGATTTCATAATAGATATTCTTAATTTAGTAATTAAAATTTTTTTTTACACTTATTGTTCTGTCATTTTATAGGAGTATACTTCTTATATCAACAGCATACTAGTTATAATTAATTAATTGCTCATATACTCTACAAAATATGATTATATATTTTTGAAATGAGCTAACTGTATCGTGTGATGTGGTGGTTATTTTAGATTACAAAACCAGATGTGCTTGATATTTTAATTGTTATCGAAGACGTTATTCTTCACCCTTACACAGATCTTTCTCATTGTTAGGCCAATGTAAAATAGTTCACGTGAGATAAACATCATTTCTTAGCCTTGAATTTATTGACTGCTATTTCAGGCAAGTCCGACCTGGCACTTATAAATTTCGTGCTTAAAAGATCGTAAACATTTGAATGTATTCCACAAATCACTTTGTAAGGGGCCTTGTTAAAGTTAATCAAATCTCCCTCAAGTCAATGAAGTCCGGCGTTGTATTCCATCACTCGACATACTACTTGCTGTCTCGAATAATGGGCGGAAAGTGGAGAACGAAGTGTCATAGCACTAGGTTCCTCTGCCTACCATGCTAATATTTATGCGGGATACAGCGTGAAGCTATTTATTTTTCACAGATGACTGACTGACTTCATCGAAGAATTTAAGTTCGATTCCCACAAAATGTGAGATATGCATAAAGATAAACAAACCAAACACACACATAACATTCACACATATTTAGTATACTGAGCTTTGAGCCGAGTTTATCAGTTCTAATTTAAGATTCAAGGCAACTGTGGATTCCAACAGTGTTTAATTCCTCCTGCTAATTGTATTAACAGTTAACACGTACATATGTACATCACTAGTTAGCGTAATAATGTGCTGTGCTAGTATACAGCTACTATTTAAGCCTTACTATCAATATATTTATTTATATCTTTTGATATTTTTGAGGCAGAGGTATACTTCATGGAGGAGAGCTTTATGACAAACAGAAAATAATATTTTTTCAATACAGCTAAATAATTATATAAGCTTCATAAATTATATATATATATATATATATATATATATATATATATATATATATATATATATATATATATATATATATATATATATATATATATATATATATATCACACCATCACATTTGTATCACACAGCGCCATGATAGTCTACATTTAAGCTAAATCTAATTCGTTAACTTCTCCACGATATCATATTACAGTGTATGCAAATATATGCAAAATGTAAACACGAACTATTATTGAAATATAGAAACTTTCGCGTAATTAAATTCTAGAATATGAACCTTGTCAGAAGTGGTATCACGGGAAACAGGATTGTCACAAACTGTTTATAGCGTTTTTCGTGTACGTAGGAATAAAAAAAATATAAAGATGGCAAAAGTAAGAAGAAGTTGATGTCAATGCACTCTGCGTTTGATGCACCGTTGCATCTAGCCCGTTGGGTATAAATCATGAAGACAATAAGAAAATTCCATATGAAGATATCTCATTAAATGAGCGATTTAAATTATTCAGTGAAGCTTACTAAGCTAGGTATAGTACCTACTATTACGTATTAATAATAAACTTCACAAAATATTAGAAATTACATCCTCTAGATTTTAATAGTACCCAAAAGTCAAAAGAGAACTTTAGTAGTAGGAATACTTGGTGTTCTGTGCATATCATTTACAGGTGGATAATCTCATATTATAAATCTGTGACATATTTACTGTCTGAGATATTATTATGAGGACACAGCGTCAGTCTGTAAACGCGACAGTTTGTGGGTTCGATTCCTACTCGGGATGAATAAATTAATGCTCTGGCAACAAGACAAAGAGCGCTGTTGTGTTCCGCCACTAAACTGACAATTTCTTGAATTGTACACAGTATATTGTTTATAAAACGTGTGTAACAGAAAGTCAAAATACAATATTTATTTAAAAAACTTTGATAAAATGTTTACAACAGTACATAGACTAGAATAGTTCTTGCAGACAATAAAATAAATAAATTGTATACTTGATTTACTAAAACTTAATGCGATTTGAACCCACAGTCATTAAGTGCCTTAAATTTTACCTATTTAGTATTTTTGATGGTATCTTACCACTATGTAGGAAAACCTTGTAACACTACTTAGTCCATTTGCTTGAAAATATTAATAACTGTCCTCATACAGAGGCTATTAAATATTTTCTTTCCTTTATAGTGTCTTGACTAGAACCAACACTATACTGAGCTTTCTCTTTTTCTTTTGAGCTGCATTTATAATATGTTTTTTATAATAAACAATTGTAAGTAAGTAATAAGCTTTACGCTATTTCCGCATATAGCAGTGTAGACAGGACGCTAGTGTTAAAACACTCCGTTCTCTACCTTCAACCCATCATTGAAACAATGCGTGTTGAATTCATTCTGTCCTCATGGGAATCTCACCCATAACCATCGCATCAGACGCTGTGCCACTGTGCCACGTCGGCCTTAAATGTTGTTACAAATACAGACATGAGAAGGCCTCTCTCTGCCTTCTAAGAAAATTTTAAGGAAATTTTCATATAAAATAAAATGAACTTCCCAAAATCTTGTAACGCATTAAGCCCTTCAATGATTACTTTAGCGAACATGCAAAAAGTTTTAGCTCAAGGTGGCGCTGGTGATCCATCTCGATAACTGTCACTTGGTGAAGTGTAAGTGAAAGTCATACCTATACAATATAATACACTTAACTAACGATTTGGCCCCAAATTTATAAGTTATGGTGTGAACCAGATGAAACTTATAATTTATATTTATCTATTTTACAAGGCAAAGAAATTTTCATTGGTGGAAGACTTCTATCTCAGAAACTACTATTCAAATGGATTTTTTTTTAGACGAGAAAGTCCATGCCAGATACTTGTTGATGCCACTGTTACTACAGTCAGTGTTACATCAAGTACTTAAAATGCGTTATGAGCCATACAAGACACTCAGCCACTTTCATTTGAGCAGACGGGTGAAGCCGAAGGTTAAAACTAGTATACAATATATTGCGTTAATGTGTTACAAACAGTGTTACAAAATAGGATATCGGATTAAAATTTACCTATATGAATGTATTGAAAATTTCTTGGTAAGACCCACCGCCAAGCGCTCGCCAGACCCACAATGGCACTTATTCTCACTCAACATGCGATACCTAATAATAGCCGTGCCATTGAGCGATATTCCATGGGATGATAAAAAAATCGAAGTAACGCGCAAAAATCACGAATTGCTTCAAAAACCTACATATATGGGTAAAATTCAAAACATGTATATATTTTTTATAACAAAACCAGCTGGAACCGAACCCACACTGGTCAAGCAATTAGCAAATTGGATGGCATATTAGTCTATTTACTATGAAAAAAATAAGTTTTATTGTTTTACAAGAGCAAATGAAAATAATAACTGAAAAGCGAATGACTGTATCATTCCCCTGAGTAGGAATCAAACCCAGAAACTGTGGGCTCACAGTCCTACACTGTACCACTGGGCCACGATCCCCGTTAAATATATTTACAATGCAGTTAGCACTTCAGCGGTCATTGAACTGCAATATTATTTTATTTTCATAACATTTTTTAGCTTAGACAGACAGACGAGTCTGCACGTACAGTGTGAGGATATAGTGAGCGAATATAACAGTCGTATATTAATTGCCTCTATAATTATGTTTTTGTAATTTTTCATATATATAATTAATTAATGTATAATAATCCATTTCTCCATTTAACAACTTGTACCTGTCAGAGCTACGTCGGTCACTTAAAACTTGTCAAGTGTCACACACAACAACGAACACAAAGCTGCATGTAAAAGCTAGTTAAAATAAAATTATAATTATTTATATCTATATTAACAAATTATAAAGAATTCAAGTTATAAGGAAATATAAACCTTTTCTTTATAACATAGCTCCGTATGCAGGAGTATTTCTAATGCAATATTCAAACAACTTGGCTATCCACAGTCCTTTACCCTATAGACATTAAAACGGCAAATTTAACACATCTGCCGGCATCATTTTCTTAAACAAACACAAAAATTATTATATATAACATCTAATATCGCATTAATTCACATTTCTGACCCTAAAACCTATAAAGCGTATAAGAACCAAACAAAAAATCAATTTGGCACAAGGAAGGGAAGTGGGGCGCTAACAATATGGTGAGTGTGTTGAGACTGGAGTGTTTGTAATCTCTGCGATGAGATAAAATATCGTGATGAAATCTTAGCCCTTTCATTTTAATCATATAAAAATAACAAGATACGTTCCAAATTGTATGGAAAAATGGATTTTTCACACCAAATTATCAAAATATTATTATTCAAGTCAAGTAAATATCGTATACCGTAGTGCTTTAAAAGAATACATATTAGTATTGCATCGGTCAAAGAATTTGTCTGACTGTATTAGCGATAGTACTGGGTTCTGTTCCTGTTCAAAAACATTTATACTTGTATTTCTTTTTCCTTATATATTATATAGCTACATAGTGATGTATGCCTGATTATAACTTATAACTTTACGATTAAAATTTGGTCTAAATATTAATATTTCGAGATACGTTGATTTCTATGTAAAGTAGCGACATCTGTTAAAGATATATAACATCACTTTGACAACTCTAGCGTACAATAACAGCACTATGTCTTAGCATAGTGTTATAAAGTGTGTAACAACGAAAATAGGTGGCAGCACTTGTAGTATCTCCAAAACTAATAATTCAGTAAATATATATTTTTTTTGTATTGTACAACTGGATCTTGGACCTGATATTGAATTATTATAGACTAGATGAGCTAAACCAAAATTAAATAAATGTTTTTTTGGAAATCTTTCTTAGAGTGACGTTAAATGCTACCGATGACATGTTATAACAATCCAAGGACTGACATTTGATATGGAAATTAGTACTGAGAGACTATTAAGTACGAGAGATAAAAATTTAGTATGTTAGCGAAAATTGCTTAACTTAAAACACATTTAAAAATCATTTTTTTAACCGCTTAGCACTTGGTTTCGTAATGGTAACACTCTTCAAAAGAAAACAATATATTTATTTCGTGTTACAACACTTGCAATAGTCCTTCCTTATATCCTGAATTTCATACTGCTATATATTTTATATATATACTTGATTTACACAGTTTTTTTTTTGTATATAATAATAATTAATATCATTGATATTATAATATAAGAATACAAAATAATTCCATATTGTGATTTATTAGAATGATTACAATTAAATAATAATATTATATATCAAAGAAAAATATTATTTTTTTATTTAGGTCATCCAGCAGGAATATTATTACAAAGTACTACTTACGTAAGAAGCTCCTGGTCTTATTACTTTATTTTATTTAATAAATTAGAGAAAACATGTATATAGAAATAATTGAAAAATTTTCACATTTTGTCTTCATTACCATTTCAATATATTTTATCATACAAAGATCGAACTGGCTACCATCATGTTTACAGTACAGTACTTAATAACTGCGCGACGAAGCTTCAAGTGAAGCTTTAGACAAGTAATCTATAATTGTTCATTTACACTCCCGCTGCTGACCTTGACCGAGTGGACCGAGTGGACCAAAACAAGGAACTTCAAAGGATTTATGACATACTGTTATATTTACCTACATACACTTGTTTAGTGTAGTTAGAGTGACCAACACAGCCCGATGGTTATCGCTCGTTAAAATATTTAAATGTTTATGTTGTCGCTTACAAACCACGCATCGTCTGACTATACACGATGATTGTGATTCGATTCCCGCTTGAGGTAATTTTCTCGGCTGTGGCAAAACAAAACCCGTCTTAGGCTCCGCAATGTTTCGAATATCGGCTGATAGCTGTGAGCTAAGTGTCTTGACACTTTGCTCTACGAGTGGCGAAGTGTATATATAAGACGATTTCCGTCGGGATACCTTTTATAAATCTTAATAAATATTTAATGACAAAGATCTCACTATACATATTTATAATTCACGCAATACAAACAACATACAATATTTGCTGAGTAAATAAACTTAGCTCAATTCTTATATTGTCCCGATTCTATTTATTTTCCTTATAGTTTTTTTTTTTAAATAATATACTTTTGTGTGTCCACTTCATAACGTGTAACGGCGACAGTCATTTTCCCGCAACGCTTAGAGAGTGCACCGTGAAGTAATTTACATATAGGTAAATTTCTTTCAACAATCCCTCGGGCCCTGAACCCCTTCATTGCAGACTGCAGCGTGATTACACTCAACTGTAAAGGGATCTCTTAACCAAAGGTTTTAACCAAATAAAACGTCGCGTCGTCAAGCTGTCGCCGTAATTAATCTTATACGTATAGGTACATATCTATCTCTGAACTACAACTTTATTTAATTGTTAACATGGAAAGGGGTTTTAGGTTGAAATTCCGCTAGCAATAACTATTTTATATATTTAGTTTATAAATATAAATAAGTGTAGTCAAAAAAATGCAATGCAAATTTCTCGGCTTACTTCACATATTTAAATATTATATAATAATATACGTTATTAATTATAATAACATATCTCGATACAATTTATTACACAATTTTAAAATACAATTTCCTTAATAGCGTTGAGTTTATTACAAAAAGACCTTACTCGTTTACGACTTAATTCGACAACTTCACCTATCACAGTAAACACGTACAGATATACGTGTTTACTGTAATAGATGAAGTTAAGCCTAAGGTAAGGTAAGGTAAGCCCAATACAACATATAAGTACTGATTTTTAACTTCAACACCTGTCATATATTCCTACATATATATATAGAAATCCTTACAATTTACCTGAAACTGCATAAAACAGTACTTCGCCGCATACAGGCGCGTTACCGTCTCTATCAATGGTCTCAGTCAGTCGGCGTCGCGATCGTTGCCATGCGACGCGGACGTCGACCCGACGCCGCCCTACGCCCTGCACCGCCCGCCCTGTATATTTTATTTGTAAACAAGTTGAATTAAGTCTATTAATAACGATATAACGGATATAACACGCGACGACGTCTTCTATTTGTATATAGAGCTCATCCTGCTTTGTTAGAGTTAACTAGAGTCACGGTGAATGAACAAATTGGTGAATTTTAGGGAAATTTCATTGATGAGGGTGAGGGTGTGTTCGTATTTTTTTGTGAAAATGATTTGTGATTGTTAAATAAAGTGTTATGTGAAGGTTTTCCAAGTGAATATGAGTTAAGAAGCTTAGAATGCAGGTAAGTCAAAAATTATCTATTTTTAAGCTTAAAAATTCGGGTTATCAAATGTATTTCATAAGATCGATGTAAAATATATACTATTATGTATGTGTATATATATATATATATATATATATATATATATATATATATATATATATATATATATATATATATATATATATATATATATATATATATATATATTAGAAATTTATATAGGTATTTGCTTTATTACGTCTCTGTGACACCTGTCAAAGTGTTGATATCGTAATTTTTGTAAATAATCTTAATATTTTTAACTTCTACACTTTACATAATAAATACTATTTTTATAAACACCAATTAGAAGAAAATCTGTTTTGCCTAATGTCTAATTACTACCAATCACTAAAAAAGTGTTTACTGAAAAAAACGTACATCACTAATATTAAACTGTAGCAGCATTCTAAGCGTGTATAAATTAAATTAAAAATAGAATATTGTGTAAACTTCTCACGATTACAGAATCCTATATTAAGAGCAGATGAAGTATCTATTACGTGATAGATAAATAGCTCTTATATAAGTTATTTTTGTTAATTAAATATAAAGTATAAGTAGTTTCACGCTGTAACCCGCATATAGCGGGGTAAGCGGAGAGAACCTAGTGTTAAAACACTCCATTCGAATTGATTTTCCAAATATTGCGTGTTTAGTGACGGAACTCAATGTCGCGTTTTGTTTTGTTATCTCTCGCTTCCTTCAAGTGTGAATCGAACTCATTACTGTAACCTAAACAGTCATATACTGTGCCGTTGCACCATGACGACCTCAATGAAATCAAATCATTGTTTATCTTGTATGAGAGTTTTATTACATAACCCTTCAGCTTTTAGACAAACTGACGGACTGACAGCCGATGTTATTTGACTAGCTCAAGTATCTGTTTAAATAAACACACTCTGGATCAATTAAATTGAGCTCAAAATTTTGTACTCGTGGACTATAAATATAAATGGACTAATTAAAAAAATATATATTTTTCCGTTTCCGTAGGAATTTCATGAAATTCTCTATGAGGTACAATACCAAATTAAACGCTAAGAAGCTTCATCTGGGCCGTGTCAGTCAGTCACTCAGATTACAGATAAACTTCATACAATATCGAATAATTCATATACTTTAGGTTGTATTTATCATTCACAATTGCCGCAACAGTGCCACAAAGTGTTTTAAATGAGTACCATACTAAATACGTACACTACTTGTGATACCGTAGAAGTGATATCGTTTTATTCTAATGGATTATGAGATAAGAGGGAGATAAGAGGACCGAGGTTATCCAATTACATTGTATATTATACAATAACATTTTCGTCGTAGAAAGTGTTGAACTAGAAAACACATTTTAAAGGCTTATCTTCGTTTCGTTCTTACAGTGCTACTGGCAGGTTCCCGCTGACATCGGTCCCTTACACGGGTATAAATTTACAAGTAATTTTGATAACAAAAAGTTAATTGAAACTTAGTTGAAAACAAAAGATTTACAATTAAGTTTGAAATTATTATTATTATTATTTATTACGCTATAACTTTTCTTGAATTTTCTCTAAAATTGACTGCAAAGAGCTTTTTGCAATTATTGTTGCAATAAGATATGATGATGATAGTCTAAAAAACATAAATATTTTTTAACTAAGAGATATTTAGTTGTTTTGTATATTTCTAGAAGGGTCTCAGTCCCCTGCGCATTTAGACTGAAGCTTTAGGAATATTATCATGAAAATATTGGAAAAGATGAAAAGGATATAGAGGCGAGAGGAGGGGTCGAAGTTTTACAAGCGATGAGAGGAAAACTTTAGATAGAGCTTTTGTTGTCAGAAAATATCGCCTACAACAGATATTTCGATGTTGCAGTACTATTGGAAAGTGTAGTTTCTATAGTTCTCTACTTTGTCTGTTATTTTTGTTATTTTCTATGGCAGTAAAATATTGACCTAAGATAGTCGTAGTCACACCAGTAGGTACTAGTAGCATTCCAAGTCGGTTAATATATACTATCTTACTCCTGTAGTAATATAACTAAATATTTCTACTACACAGTCATGAATTGACATTTTAAAGGTAATATGTTATAAAACTTTCCTATAGTAAGAAATTTAAAATAAATTAATTATTATATCGCCCATATCGCCCAAGCATTGTTACAAGCACAAAGTAGACATTATTTGATCAATTCGTAATAAGATAAAAGTTATATAATGTTCAGGTCAGTCATTTAGGTCACTTGTTGCGTTAAAAGTATAAGACGGTGACACTCGACACGTAAGGCTCCTCACTCAAGCTTTCCTTTTTCGTCCCAGAAAAGCTTAAGTAGAGAGAAAATATTGTGAAAATTTCATCTTCCAGAAACTTTTAGTGTACCTTTTCGTATTTGACGTTAAAGTAAATGATAATTTTTAATAAGATTTTTTTTATATGTATATTTTATTTGTAAAATGAAAAGACATGTTCTCTCTAGTATTCCTCATGTTTCTGGACTTTGGGGTATGAAACTAATAGATATATATATATATATATATATATATATATATATATATATATATATATATATATATATATATATATATATATATATATATATATATATATATATATATATATATATATATATATATATATATATATATATATATATATATATATATACGGTGATATATTTTTATAAAGCGGCCCTTGTGCGGCAGTGGGACAGCATATGACTGACGGTGGTTGTGAGTTTGATCCCCCCTGGGGGAAGTGAGAAAGTGAGTGGAAAAACTCGGCGTCAACTTTGACACTTAACCCGTAGTGCCTCAAATACGGGAGAATAACAGGTATCGGAGAGTTACTTAATAGCATCCTATGTATTAAATTTTTCAGAGATATTGAAAATTTAATAAAATAGGTTTCAAGGAAAGATGAATCCACAAGCTGACCTTTAATTTACTATTAATAACTCTGGGTTTACACCCGGAAAATAACATAGCTGGTATCTTGAGGAATATTTGTGCGACGAATTATGTTTATTTATACTTATGTAAAGGCTCTAGGGGCTAGAGCTCAGATGGAAACACCCTGTTAGCGGCTATTCCCCAAACTCAAGGTGCTAGACTACTACAATAGGTAGGCAACGAAAGAATGTATAAGAAATTTTGACATTTATTACGTATTTTTTCAACAGAAACTTGAACCTGGAAACCTTGTCTGGAAAAATTATAATTTACCTATTGGATCGCCTTTTGTAATTTTTTTTTTGTACTTATGCATATTTGTGCAATGTATTTGTAATGTAGTGCAGTTGAATAATGCTTCGTAAATAATAAGAAGTTATTAATTTTGTATTATACTTACGAGTGTGACTTGAATTCAGCTCGGGATCAGATCAGATATCAACATTTTTTAATATTTTATTCACCCACTAAATAAAAAGAAAAAGAATAAACGAGGCGGAACTTAAACCCGCACTACTTAGATACTGTCCAAACACTCAAATCTTCTAGGTCGTACGTATTGGACCCTAACAATAAGTTTTCTTTACAATTAAAAGGCAACAATGGATTTTTCAATGAAAAAAATAACATAATTGTGTAGACATTTCCAATAATATTAAGTGATAAAGACCAAGATGAAAAATGTATAGGTTCAAGAAGTAAGCAATTCCTGACACTGTGGGATGAGCTCTGACTATGAAAGCAGCGTCAAGCCCCGCTGATACGTCTCGAGTAAGTCGTCTGATACATCTGCTCATTTAGAGATATTTAATTTAGCAGGTAGTCTTGATGGAGATGAGTGAAAGTCTAATCACGGTCAACACTGAGTATATGTGAATAAAAATCAGAAGTTTGCGATGGATAAACTCAATGTAGTTATTAGAAAGTTAGCTAGTTAGTTATTATACAATAAACGAAATAATAACAAAAAGGAATGGAGCCCATCGAATGGCAAGCATCGACTGTTCTTTATAATTTTGTCATCTACCAGAGGGTGGATGAAGATGCGACAACACCAACATGGCTACGGCGACGGCTTTCGTTTATTAATGAGTATATTTATGTATGTATGTATGAATGTATGTTTGTTCAATATGGCATTGTAGAGACCAGACGTCTTGGCCAATTTTGATGATACATATGTTAATCGATTTGTCTTGCCTTTAACCTTGCGTGTGTCACACAACAGATAACAGTAATCAAAATTCACCATAGCAACGACCAGTCGCCATATTGTCAAAATGGAAAAAAAATGACCTACTGTGTCAAGCGGGGTATCGTTGAATAGGTAAACAACCATTTCACGCATTACTCTGTACTTTTAATAGGATTTGTTATTTACGTGTAGGAGATTAATAAAATTGAACGAAAAATGTTGCCATTCATATTGTGCTGGGGTGTAACTGTACACAAGCTCCAGATAACTATTTTGCTAAAGCTAAAGGTCAATCAAGTCAGTATGTAGCTTTGAGCCGAGTGAGGTCTCTAGAAGGGCTAATAATCAGTTATTGCGAAATACAAGATTGCGAGTTTTACCGTCTTATAGTCCTAATAAGTCCAATTTATTATAAAAATCCAAAAAAAAAAACCCCGAAACAACAATAAAACTTTAAATAATAACTAAAAAAATATAAGCCCAGTAGTTTGGAATGTAGTCAAGTAACAGTAGTCACATAAAACAATACATAAATTCAAAAGCAGTATAGAAGGATCAACAGTCGGGACCCATTCAAAGTATATGGGGCTCCATTGATGGGTCAAAACGGAGTGCAATTTACTTTTTAATTTTTTTATATTATTAATAAATTTAATGACACACTCAATTAAAATAAAATAATGACAACAACCAAGTCAGGATATATAAATACAGTAGGCATACATATTAGCTATATAATACACAAAACTATTTTGTTACTGACGAACTCAGTCAGTCAGTCACTGACAGATGACGCACAGCCGAAACTACAAAGCGTAGGAAGATATAAACTGATAATTGGGTTCCCGGAGGAGTACTGGAGAGTACTAAGAGAGTATTCTGGAATGGGATTTCCCGGGATGTTACGTTTTATAGTCCACGGAAATGAAAATGTAAGCTTCTCATACATTTGTAAATAAAATGAGTAATATACCTTCGTGACAAAATATAATTTAGCGTGACGCGTTATAGAGGTAGGCATGTACTTGTTTGAACCTTTTGTAGATAACCTAAATAGTGAATTGCTTATTAAATATGATCTTGGTGGGTCTCTTTGGAATTTTTTAATGACTTTCAACCTTAAAAAAAAATTAATACTACTATTTTAGTTTATAGTAATAGACTTGACCTAATTATTTTATAAAGATCACAAAAATTAAGTTTTTTAAATAGATTACAAATAAGAAGTCCGTTTGGAGTGATTTCACACCTTACACAAGGAAGTAAATAAATGAGTAGGATTTATTCTCTTTTGTGATATAAAATGATGGCGTATATATTTCTTTGTTCGTCTCTATACTAATGTTGCCATGACAAAAAAAAAATGTAAAAATAATATAGCAGAACTCATTACCGTATAAAAAAAATCGGAAATATTCATATATATGTAAATTGTCATAAAGAGGTCATAGTTGATTATATTTAAATATTTTTTGGCCTGCTCTGGTTTTGAGTTTGGTTTTCTGCGAAGAGTTTAAAAAAAAATACAAGCACTCTATATTGATAGATAGATAGATAGATTTTTTTTTTGCAATGAATATGAAAAGCAGATAGAAACCAATAACCACTTGTCAATGTCTCCACTCTCCATATCTCTAAGATATTGAACGGATATAGCACGTCAAATGAGACGCCACTTGACACCAACATGTCATTTCCATATCTCAAATATGTCTATTCCAAGGATTTGACTAGCCTCCAACCGCCTTACAACAACAAAGCCTACATGGCGTGTTCAACCAACTAAGCGTAATAACGGAAATTAATGTCGTTTCGGAGAGTCAATGCTCTAATGAAGGGTGTACTGTAGGCGACGCCCGTTGGGGCAGCCAGTTGTTGTTAACAAAATTAATTGTGTCTAGATTATTCATTTAGTGAATATACTGTATTATTCTGATTTGTATAAAAATTTCATATTTTTATTTAAATAAAGCTTGTTTCTATAAGTTTCTAAAGTATTAAGTATATATATATATATATATATATACATACATATATACATAAAAGATTTTAAAACATATTATATATCATTAATTATAATATTAGGATACTAAATGAACTACATAGTAACATATAAATTAAAATAGGTCTTATAATGTTAACATATACGCCCACTGGCCTGGTCTGGTTCGTCTGAGCCTAATCATTCCAATGACACGGTCAATGGCCGTTATCAACTGACATATAATATTGATATGTAAAACGTCGACTACAGTACAGTAGACACGAGCGTGAGTTGTTCGATGGTGGCGGGTTCAAATCATTTTGGAGGGGAAAAGAATAATAATAGTATACCATAGATACTATAGTTCCCTGCCACGACTTTTTTTGTTATGGTGAAATAGTGGAAGTGATATAGACATAATTTTATTTATTACTATCGATAAATATATCTGTTATATAAATATATAGAGGCATATATACACACATACATACTATATGTTAATTGACTGGACTGTCAGACTAACAGATAGTTAATTGACACTTGATCCGAAACTTAAAGACTCTCTTTGTTTGTTTTATATGTTATATTATTTGTAGTCCTACATAGTTTTTATATGTAGTCATCATCGTGGGTTCGATTCCTTCTCGAAGACTTTTTCCTATTGTCTAGATGTCAAGACAAAGCTCGGCGGTGAGCTCTGTTTACTGGTATCTTAGCCACTAGGTATCTTATCTGCCTAGCTTAATATTTGTGATACATAAAGTGAAAGTGAAAAAAAAAGCATTATAATAATAAATTGCGAAGTTCATCTATCAAGATATTATAAATATCCACTAAATTTCATTTAAACCTCAAATTCCCAGAGATCAGATTTGAGAGATGAGATTTGAACCTGGGATAGCCGAGGTTCAAACTTAAATAATTTTGCAATCGTAATTAGGAAAACCATTTGTATACTATACTCCGATTGTTCCCTACGAAGAGCCTCCCTCTCCTCCCTCTCCCCCCTCTCCTCCCTCTCCCCCCTCTCCTCCCACCACACTCCACTCCCTAACAAAGTCCATGAAAACACGCGCTGTAAACACATAAGGTTAAATAAACAGCTTACATAACATTATTACTTTTATATATAGGTATAATCTATATCTTAGTACTTTCATACGCTAAACGTCCTATATGCCAACAAAAATAAGGCGCGTCCGACTTGATAACGCTAATCAGGTTTCTATATAGAATGACCTAACCTAGAAAGCTATAATTTGGCAAAACATAAACGTATAATTGAGGACCGTCGTGGCCCAGTGGCACAGCGTCTGCCTGTAAGTGTGACGGTTTGTGGGTTCGATTCCGATGAGGGAAGAATTAATTATGTTCATAAAACTCCCTCGTTCTGTGTACAAGGCAAAGCGCGTCGTTGAGTTCCGCCACTGAACAGGCAATAGATGGAAAGCTGGGACGGAGTGTCTTAACACTAGGTTCCTTCCTATGGCTCCCTCCACATACCCTACTACGTACGCAATAAAGTTTAAGTTAAAAAAAATAAACGTAGAAGAGTGGAATAAAATATAAATATTTCTGTTTTTTATTATTACATAAGTATTTGTTGAAACTATTTTGAACCCGCTACATATTAATTGTCAGCAGACATAATTTCTATGTAGAGACGTCTATTGCTCGCATATGATGCACGACAACCAAACGTAATTCTTCGTACGTGATATGATATAGCATTTTTTTATATTTACAAAATAATAGGTTATAATTAATTAATTGCAGGTGTGACGCAATTTTCTTTAAACAACAACGAAAGCTTTTGTAATCTGCCTTCTCTTTCTAAATAATAAAAAAAAAAATTAGAATACATACATTTACTTAACTGTTCAATTGGCTAAAGTAAACAATTTTCACAATTTTTTTTATCTGTTATAGATTTATATAAATGATAAGGAGACCTAAATACGTGTTCTACATTCTCAATATATAGACCACCACATATCTATAGGAAAGCCATACTTTAGTATTATATATCTTAAGTCAGCTGTCTGTTATCACGTTATCTTATTATCACATTATCACTAACAGTACGGGCGCGACGCTTGAGCGCGACGCACGTGTCTTCGTTTTTGACAAACGAGTTTTTATTAAAAAAAATTTTGCTATTGTTAAGATTTAGTAGTTTTAGATAAAATTTGGATTTATGTATTAACTTTTTTGTATATTACTATACATATATATATTCGTTTTCTATAAAAAATTAAATAGTTTTGTTTTTGTTTGTTTGTGATTTATTGTAAGCTTACAAAGTTGCTACGATGATTCAACGTCGTCTTCGGAGTGTATATAACACGTGTGACATCTAACCACAATGTTGATAGTAAGTGATTTATGTAAATACATAGTACATATATATATATATATATATATATATATATATATATATATATATATATATATATATATATATATATATATATATATATATATATATATATATATATATATATAGTTCAACAGGTAAAATAGTCAAGTAATTATTGGTTCGATTCCTGTGCATTGTAGATATTAGATATAGATAATCAAAATATTTTTGTTTATTAATTACTTATTAAGATTTTTGTTTTCTCGTTTTGTATATGCAGCTTGCAATTCTTTATCATTATTAAGCCAAAGTTATATTATTAAAAAATAAATGAAACTATTTATACTTTGGCATAGTTTAAAAAACTAGTTTCTTTTATAGTTCTATTTAGTAAAATTCTAACGTAATTTGAGGAAAACAATGGAGTCGATATACGTTATCTACATAATTACTTTATCACATCCACGCCGTATCAGATATCCAATATAGCTAAAAGCTCTATCGGTGCTCTTTGGGTATGTAGAAATTGTAGAGAGGCATATTTTAATAAAAAAATATGCTTTTCATTTATTCATATTTCGTATTGCGCCATTAAATAGATTACTCCAAAAATATTTCGGACATTTCCTATATATTTACATAAAATTTAATAAAAAAAAGTTTTCATATATGTAATAAATAAATAATATACTTATCTGGGAACCTGCGGTTTTATTAAAGAGGTTTTTACACTAAGTCAAGCGCTAACATAGTAAAGTTAAATAAATAGTTTGTAGTAAAAAGACTTGTTATTCTCTTAGTACATATAAATACGTAATTTCTTATATATTACAGCTTTTATACTTTATCAGGACGAGAAAATATCGTTCTGATAAAGTTCATTCATTAAGTTTAATTGACAAGTCGTCATTATACTTCATGTTCACGTTAAATCACTCTCAAGTCATTATTGTTTTAAACATACCCTGTTAAAGCTGCCAATATATTTACAGCCTACTTTCTTTAACACGTTAAGTATATTTTTTTTTTTATAAAAGCAAATATAAAACGTAGCATACTACCATATTATAGTATATTTTTGAATCTGCTAAAAAAACCTCTGTCGGTATCATAAAATTTTAGTTATTAAATGAAATTGACTATAGCTTAATGTCAAGACCCTCCGTTTTCCGTCAGAATTCGAGACTCTATGTGTTTAGTGGAGAAATTTTATATTGCCTCCAGAGATCTTGGCTCCGATAGCCTCAAATTACTTTTACAGTTACCAAGAACCTTACAAATTACACAAAAAAACTAAACAACTCCAAAATAAAACGAACAATAATAATTGAGACTCTCATTGTATTTTTGAACATAAAGAGTATATGAATGAGTCATAGACTAAACTCCATTCAGATAAATAGAAATGCACAAAAAGAGGATTACGCCGTCTCACAGAGACCGCGGGGCCAAGGCAGGTAATAACCTAATTGTTAGTAACAAGCACTTTTTTTCTTTAATGACGAATCGTATAATTAAAGTGGCTTTTACCTGAATACTGTAATCAGAGATCCCAGGAACCTTCCAGGTTTTGGTCATAGATATGATTAAAATACAAAATGAATTTTAGTATTTTTTATATTCTTCATATTTTAACATATATTTATTATATATTTTATAAATACCACGTAAACATTATTGGCGCGGTTTTGAGTTCCGCCACTTAACATGCGCTTAACATGCGCGTATTCCACTTGCACTTACTCTCTTATATGTGACATAAAACCTGAAACAAATATATACATATAATTTTTTTTTATTTATCGCGCACATGGCAGGGTTGGCAGAGGGAACCGTAGGTACCTACCTACCTAGTTTTAAGACACTCCGTTACCCGCTCGCCGCCTTTTGAGGCGTTACGTGTTAAGTGGCGGAACTCAACGCCGCCGCTTTTATAAAATGAAATTATTTCATCCCCCCCGAGTGGGAATCGAACCCACAAACCGTCGCGTTTACAGGCAGAGGCTGTGGCTCTGCGCCACGACGAAAATTGTCAAAAACGTTAAATATTATCAATCCATTCTGTTCTTCATTTTTTATCTGAATTCGAGAAATGATATTTTGATTGGAGGAACTTAACGCCGCACGTTGCAGTACTCCTCCTCTGGAGGGAGATTTGAAAATTATCCGTCTACTTCAGAACAGGCGTGAACGTAAACAGAACATAAATAATTAAACACATTTTTTATATGATAAAACAATAATATAATCAGAAATAAAAGAATAGATTGTCAAAATTTTATCACTTTCAGCATTTACTGACATTTATGTATCATGCACTTTATATTAATAATCAGGAGATAGCGCTAACTGCATTATTAATGTGCATTGGCGAAAGTTCGTGATAATTCTTAAACTAACTACTAGTTACAGACAGACATCTAATAGTTTTTATGATACCTCCTATCATTTTTGGCGCCATAAAGTAACGAAAGCTCATTCGAAGTAAATTAATAAATACAAGGTTTTCGTCAATGTAAGTTCCTTGTACTAAAAAAAGTAGCTAAATTCGATATATTTTTAAGAATATGCTAGTTTAGTTTCTAAATCAACAGTATGGATTGAGATTACATTTCCTAATAGCCTATACATAACACCTCCGATTGACTAAAATTTCGGTTTTATTATAGTCTCCCATATACATATACCTATATGTTATAGAATAGCTTTCTTGCAAGCACAGTATTTTTCGAGGAAGGAACTATATTATCCTATATCTTGTACATTTTGCAAAACTAAACTTATATTTCTTATCTATAGTGTTGTTATTAATAATTTCCATATCCAAAATTATGATTATGTAAATAATAAAAAATACCTTCACGCTATATCTTGCATATAGCAGGGTAGGCGGACGGAACCTAGGGCTTAAACAAAAAATTGGACATAAATATCCAAATTTCGTTATATATATATATATATATATATATATATATATATATATATATATATATATATATATATATATATATATATATATATATATATATATATATATATATATATATATATATATATATATATATATATATATATATATATATATATATATATATATATATATATATATAACAGACAAATGAAATTAACTTAAAATCGCATAAAATACGCACAGACACAAGGAAAACGTAATTAAATAACACAATATTCCCGTGTAATGGTTCAATTGCAAATTATATTCGATGATACCTATTTAAATTGTTCCAAACCGCAGCTTTGTTCTAGATATTTGATTGACATGAGTAAGTGCAGGAGCACCGCGTGCGATCACACGTGACCCGTGTCCTCTCTTATATATTATTATTTATCCTTTAACTAGGCCTAAAGGATTTCGAGGTCAAATACCTATACCCATATAGAACTAGAATCTGGATAGATTTCCCTATAAATTGTTTTTTTTTCATGCCCATTCAACCCCGGAGTACAACACTGTGTCTCTCAACAAATGACAATATCTCAAATACCGACAGAAAACCCAGTACGTTCCCTAGCTATTTAAAAAAAAAAGTTTTGTATGGAACTGGATTTGAACCTGTTTAGTTTCAAAGCAATCCAAGTGCTACTCGTTGCTAGGCTACACAGTACACCTTCATAGGCCACCTTAGCAAAATGTCTACACATTTGAATAAATCCATGAAGGTCCGATTAATCTTAATTTAGTCGTCACAATATCTCAAAATATATACATATTTATCTACATAAATCTATACATACATACATACATATACATACATACATATACATACATACATATACATACATACATATACATACATACATACTAGAAAAGGTTTTCAAAATGATCCCAGATAGGGCAGACGAGGGGTGGGCAGGATAGTAATCACCACTCAATTATGTATGCAGAGATGACTTTACAATGACGTCTATACTGTAATATATATAAATATATATTGAGATAATACGATCTTATTAAATTTGCACATTATATAGGTACGTGTAGTTCCCAAACATTAAAATATATATGACTATAAATCCTCTATTTCATATTAAATATTTTTATTATGAAAATAATTCTATAATTAATTAATTATCTACAAAGTATAATAGAACTGTCGTGGCACAGCGGCACAGCGTCTGACTAGTCTGTAATCGTGACGGTTGGGGGTTCGATTCTCACACGGGGAAAATGGATCGTGACTACTTAGTAAAGCCTATAATATAGCCTAGCCTAAGCCTGAAAATGTGTGAAATTGATGTCATTTGCATTTCATACAGAAAAATGGATCTTTCGAAGAGCAACTGCTGAGTTTCTTGTCGGCTCTTCTTAGCAGAACTGCCTTCTGCACCGGTGTAAGGTGTACGGTGTACGGTGTACGGTGGTAGCGACAAGTTCAGTCGACGATTCAAAAGTCCTTGTAAAAGTCTATTTGAATAATAATCATTTCATTTGCCCGAAATTTTATTTACGTGGATTAAAAAATTTTAAAATTATATCTAATTACACTTCAAGGACGCTCATTATATACGAAATTCACATTCCTACGTCGCGTTATTTTCGGCCGTGCTTAGTCTGTCAGTTGCTTAGTAATAGCAGAGTTTTATATATATAAATACTATAAACAAACGAATATATAAATAGAGTAAACCACAATAAAATATTTGCGTATTACATATATACATATATATGTACCTTACAATGTTATTGTCATATAAATATTATTGTAAATAATTTGAATTTCCTTATTCTAAGAAGATCTACTAACCTCGTAGTGAAGTTTAAGTCGCCGAGTTATATATTAACCATAAACAAATATGTAGACATATTAATTTTACGCAAAAAAAAATATAATTTTTTATAGAAAATAGCTTTATTTTTGTCATATACATGGCTGATTTTAATGATATATATTAATTTCCTCGCTCTAGTGGAGACCAGAGTGTCTTAATTCTCGTATCCCTCTTCCAACCTTTACCAGATTAACAGAGAATCAAACCCACCCATCGAGCCTTAGCGTTTACAGTCAGAGGCTGTGCCGCTGCGCCACGAAGGCCTCTAATATTACTCTCTTGACTCTCCTTTATACACGTTCCAGTATAATACGACATTGTATATGTGCACATACAATCGGTAAATATAATTCCGTGAATTTCGTTAAATTAAATAAAATGTACTGACTGAATTTCGCCACTTAACACACAATGCCTTGAAAGGCGGAAATCAGAGAACGAAGTGTCTTAACACTAGGTGCCTTGAGCCTAACTAACAATTTACTATTGTAACAACCTGCACTGCACGTTCTTTTGTATATTTCATAGAGAAAATAATGGGCATCTCATTAAATAAATAACTTGGGCGTACCACAAAGATTGGTAAAACCGCCCAGACGGTACTTACAGCGGGTACTACCTACTACCTACCTCCTACCTACTACTAACTACCTACCTACCTTAATGCTCTGAGGCAAACCGTTTTTATGCGAGCTTCATTAAGACGAGAAGGGCTCGTGACTGCCAGACTGTTACATCGCGCATAATCAATAGACAAGTAAATTATCTAAAAGTTATATTTTTAAATTTATTATAGGTGAAAGGCGAAGTGTCTGGACACTAGGGTATCTCCGTCTAGCTTACTGCATGCGGTAGTTATGTAAAACGGGAAGAATATTTTGATACGTAGATTTGCCTGAAGGCTCTCACTGACCTCCTCTCTATACTTTTAAATACATACTATGTTACATATGCCTAATAATAAAAATATATTTTCCTGTTCTGACATGTGCAATACTAATTTAACATAATAAAGCAATACCTGTTCCTTTTGTAAATAGTAGTAGAGTCGACTCTACAGTCGACTCTATTTTGCATTTATCCGGTTGTCATACGTAAAAGTAAACTTACGTGACGAGTTCAACTTCATGCATAATTATCGCTGCTCTTATCTCTGAATATTTAATACTACCAAGGTTACTCGCGACAAAACGCGAAAATCATCCAAGCGTGCACCGATACTCAATTACAATGGGTTCTGTATGAAAAAAATCTATTTAATATAACTATATTAAATATAACTATTATTATAACTTTTATTTCTTTTTTTATTTAACTATTGCTATGAAAAATACTAAAGAGATCTTATTCAGCTATTGATCTTGATTTTCAGTTATATAGCTTAAATACCTGTTCCCGACGTGACGTTAACCGAATGCAATGATGGAATTAGAGAGGACTGCTACTGTACTAGTGCGATAGTATAAAGGTCTTCTATTGCAGCAAACTAAACACATGCATGTGAACACAGTAACGGCTGTATTGATGCATTTGCGTCGAAAATAAGAATTAAAATTCTACTATAGGTACTACGGCCATATTATACTTTAAAAATATGTTTAAAACTGTTTATTTCATCGAAATTTCCGATTAATATTTCAATTACTTTTAAAATATTATACATATAGATATAGATAAAGAATGAAAAAATATTTTTAGGAAACGAATAAAAATTATAACGTATCGTGATTTGAAGCCACGTCTCTTCAACCGTTCAAGCGCCCTGACAAATGACCACTAAGCCATAAAGCCATATCTTCTCATAAACCTAAAAATATATTTTCAATTAATATTTACAACACACAAAAACTGAACTCGGCACCGCCCAACCCTACTCCAGCTAAATTAGTCAAAACATACATACTATGTGTATGTATATGTGTACATATATATGTACATATATATGTACATACTCAAGGAAAATGCAAAATAAGCGCAATAATTTATTGCAACCGCATTACAGTATCATCGTCGAGGGCACTCGTCTGGTCTTGTTCATCGATCGATAGTTCACTGACTCCATGATTACACCAACAAGCCTTTGTTCAGTCAATTCTACTTTTCATCCAGCCTCCGTGGTACAGCAGAGCTAATCTCAGACTACTATAGGCATTGTGCTCGTCCTCTGCAGTCCTGCAAATGAAGCTTTTAAAGAATAAACAATGCGGTTCATTTTTTATATTAAAAGCTTTGCAACTTTTGTAAGTTGGTTCAAAAGCTCTTTCAAAGAAATGTAAAAATGAATAAATGTAACTTAATTTTTCTGTTTTATCAAATAGATAGTTAAATAAAATAGTAAAGCTTATTTAAGTAGAACTATATATTATTAATATAAATTTGAATAACTCGTTTCTGACAAAGTGAGGCTCGATACGAAAACATGAATAAATTTGTACACGCACCGATTAAAAAAATTATAATTAATAGTTAAATTCGTCTCATATATTATATATAATGAAACCAATTTAAAAATTACAATATTGAATCCATATAATATAATTGTAGAACCTTGTGTGGGTTCTACAATTATATTATATAAATTCACATAAATACCGTATGTTTGTTTGTAGTAATATATTCCCGTATCATCCATAACGTACAAACCAAGTAGTCGAAGCCATATATATATATATATATATATATATATATATATATATATATATATATATATATATATATATATATATATATATATATATATATATATATATATATATATATATATATATATATAAAAGTATTTTTATATAAAAGTAAAAGGTTTCTGGGTTCTAGCAAAATTCAATACTACTATAGCTGAGAGCCTTTTAGTTTTAGATATATCATAAATTAAATATTCCTTTAAATAAATTTTAAACTCATAATTACTGTAGGCAGATATATACAACAATTAAACTACTTCGATGACCGATGATCAAAAAATCATTTACTTTAACAAAATAAATTTACGTCAATCGACAGCTAAGGCGATATTTGGTTAACCAGCATTCAGCTTACCGTGTTGTCAAGGAATCAGCGTGTGGTCCGACATTCGGTTCAGAATTAGTTGTTCAAGTGCCTCAATTGGCTATGAACTGGGCAAAGCCAATAAATATTGCTATAAATTTTACATTTACTACGTACAGGGAGTGTTTTATTATATCTATTTCGAGGTGACCTTCGCCTTGGGAAGTGCGTGAACTGGAATAAAATCATGTGAGGCAAAAGTACGATAATGATGGTATTTTTAATTTTATTTTTTTTATCTTTTCGTAACTCCCACATTTAGTGAGATTAACCAAAACGCTATATTCTATCTGGGACTGGCTGATCGAACCCACAAACGTATGGACCATGACAGCTTTAATACGCGTCTTTAAAATATTAAATTAAATAACAGTTGATTTTGCATATTGAACTAACTATCCTAGTACGAAGGGGATATTATAGAAAGCTTATCACATAGTGATTTAAACCATCAAGCTTTTTACGGGGCTCTTTTCTTCGCATAAAAGCTTGACGATTTTGACCGCTAAGAAAAAAAATCTTTTGTATACTAAATATTATTTTGTTTCAACAGGTAAAGTTACGTAGGATAAAAGGAAAATAATTAAAATTAAATTAATATATATAATTGCATTTTCCTAAACGATGCATCTGACCTGCCTGCCAATAGATTTCCTCCTCACCAACCAAATGTCTATCTGTGTGTCGGCTTAAATAGTGTTACTATAGCGACAAATTTATATAAGATGTGTTAACATTTTAATATTTACGAAAACCAAGCCAACAAAGCCTATTTTAGGATAGAACTGTAACTATAACTTGTTAAATCAGACTGAAAAATCAATTAATTTTTAAATAGACTTAAAAAATAACGAACGTATTTATAATTAAGTAGGTAAGTATACATTCTCCTAAATTCTATGTATATATCAGAATTTTTGCTTATGAGATAATTTTAATAACATTTAGCATAAATTTTCTAAAAAAAAAACCAATTCAGCTGTAGGTACTTTCAAATCCAATAAATGCCCATTAATTCTCAAATATCTGGTGAACCACTGAAAAACACCAAACATAAATGGCTGTTGGTTGCTCAGATTGGTCTGGTGAGCCAGGACAGTCAGGTTGATCCATCGATTGACTTACCAACCAGGTAATTAATTCAAATCTATCGAGAATACCCTTGACATGCTCCACAATAGCGGCAGAGTTACACTATATCGATGTTGACGTAGGTGTTTGTTTATGTTACCGAGGTGCTGTAGTGGCATGCGCAAGCGATCCTGCAGCATCTCATATAGGTGGAGAGGGTTTCCGCTGGGTTTTAGTGGGTAGTGTCGGGTTCGATGAGTCCCGCAGTACCATTCCTCTGTAGGACACAAGTGTCCTACTCAGGGATGGTCTGCGTAAAAGCATTTCCCAGCGAAAAAAAAAAAAGGTGTTTGTTTATGTATGTATACATGTATATATGCATGTATGTATATATGTACGCATGTATATATGTATGTATATATGCTACATAGAATATGCTAATAAACCTCGAATATGCTGATTAAGGAAAACCACATGTATCGTTTCAGACCTAGTTGTTAACACGTAAATTCCTCAAACTGATGTCCATTCATAGAATAAATTCACATAATAAGATGGAATTTGGGACATACTATAATATACCAGATACCCTATCAACATAATATATGCATATATGTATGATATGTGAATAGTAAATATATACGTGTAATTGGGGTGAATTATTATAGTTTTTATTTTATAGGGTTACTCTACACTAAGGATAGAAAAATATTTAAAGAAAGCATGTAAAAATTGAACGTAGCGGGATTTGAAGCTATTTTTTTCAATTTTTTTACGGTCTTCGCGGGGAACTGAGTGTCATACTTGGTTTCCTCCATCTACTCTGGTGTATGTGATACAGGATATAATTTTAAAAAAAGTTAAAACGATAACTTATAATAGTACTATTGAAAATTTTCTACGACTCACTTTTGATGGAATCGTTATTCTGTTAGTATATGCAATAATTACAATTAATAATTAAGTAATATCATAAATGTCGGCGTACATAAGTATAATTTTATTTATACAACTTTTAAACTCACAAATATACTTTGCGCTAGAACGGGCGGATTTTATAGACTGACTGACCGTGACCGCACGCGAGGGTTGAATACGACGACTTATCGTATATACGTAAAATACTTTCTTTTTAGTTACAGTTAAAATTTATTATTATCTATATAAAAATAGCGACACATAGTAAACAAAAGAAATTAAAATATGATAAGTATGCATATTTAATTAATAAATTTGAACCCACACTCTATCGCATATTACTTAATTAATCTACATCACAACTGCGTCAGTATGTCAACTAGACTCTAGAAGAAATATATGGAGTTAAACAAGATATTTGTATATGAGACCTCACCCGGAACAAGTGTATTAAATGTTTCCGCTTTGGTATGGAGAAATAAGACACTAAGTACCTCCAAAGGAGAAAAAGAAGAGTCTTGACATTAGGCTCTCTCTGCATACTCTGCTATATGGGGTCGAGCGAGAAGTTCATGAATACAAATATATATAAGAGAGATGCCTCCTCGTACGAGTATACGAGTATGTAAACAAGACCGCGACACATTCTCGGTACTGATAACAAATTTAAGTGAATTGAACTTTTATTATTTAATTAAATAAAATTACACGCGCTAATAAAAATGATAAGATATCGTAATGAGCTAGATAATTTTTAAAATATAAAATATTAAGCATTTTGAAACAGATTGTTTTTGCTTGGATTCTTTATATTACTTACAGTTTCTTTAGCGAATAGTTTTCTTTGATTTATGTGGTGGTGGTAACCTATGACCATTGGAACTCATGAACTCATCAACAACACAGGCTTGGTTTATGTGGCTGTGGTGGCCAACACAGGGTTACGGCTAAAAGTAAACATTTTTTTAATTATACAAATATATGTAAAATGTTATATTTAACTAACCGTATTGAATCCACAAATAACATAGAGATCATGATATTTTCCAATTTAACGTTATCAAGGTTATCAATTACAAGATTTCTAATCATATCCTTGACTTAGATTTAAGTCATACTTTAGCAAAACGATAACAACTATTTTATATGTTGATAAGGAAAGAAACTAAGACTTCAATTTGTACGTATATACATACATACGTACATACATACATACATACTTGTAGCCTATAGGTATACTTTTAATTATTTTTATCATTGGAAATTGGGTCAATGGAACAGTGTGTCACCGTAACGCGATGGTCGTGATTCGATTCTTATTTGTTTGTAGGTAATGGAGCATGACTTAACATCTAAAATAGAAGAACAAAGTGTCTTGACACTTTCTCAGGGGAGAGAAATAACCTACATCTTCCCTGTAGTAGCGGACAAAGTGATCCTGAAAGCTTAGATATTTTTGGCTTTGGAGGCATTGGTTTCAACCACCTGACGCATTTTGTCTTAATATCTCCAGAATTGAGCAGAAAGTGGAGCGTCGTATAACTTAAAAGTTTGTTCTATGCAACTATATATATATATATATATATATATATATATATATATATATATATATATATATATATATATATATATATATATATATATATATATATATATATATATATATATATATATATGACTTGCATTACATCTGTTTGTACGTAGCGCTATATACGATGACGTAAACTGCGAAGCTCGCGAAAACGACAGGTGCTTGTATTTCAGTCCGAGGCGCGATCGTTGTGAGACGCCCTTGTGTAATTTAAAATTTTTATTTTATTGTTTGTTTACTTTGTATGAAATCATTTGGTTTATTTTATATGGAATTATAGAAATTATTGAGTTGATGACAAATGGTTAAGGTAATATTGTTTTGTTTTACGTTTATTTATGTTGTTATATTTTAATTGTTTGTTTTTTTTTATATTAACTTTAGTTGACAATTGAGTTCTTCGATATATATATATAAAATTTATGTCTATTTGTAATTAAAACAACTGTATTTTAATAATATGTTGTTGTATTTATCAAGTGCATTTATTTTTTTATATATTAAATTATTTTTAAAATGTTTCTTCTGTCTGTCTGTCTTTCCGTTAGTCCGGGCGTATCTTTGGAACAGCTGAACCGATATATATGAAACTTTTAGTTCGAAGATAACATGTTCCATATAAATTGATGATGATTGATTTCATAGACAAAGTATTTCGACGAAAAAAAGAATTGCATATACATACATATATTATAATAGATCCTAGAACACGTATCAAAAGGGAAAAAATAAAAATAGTAAAAAAATTGTGTTGTCTTCTAGTTCGTATTCTCATTTTTTATATGACTGACATCTTAGTAATTAACAGCTTTGATTGCAAAATCCTAGGTAGTAAGTTCAACTTCATGCATGATTTCTTGTAAATGGTAATTTCTCTATTTATAAGTAGATTCCAAATAATGTACGTCATATTTATATTTATATTATTCCACAATAAGGATAGAATAATATTTATAATATTTTTTTGTTACCTGGAGAGCCTAGTGATAAGACACTACGTACACTTGCTTTCCTACTAGAATACATAATATATTCCCACGATCGGGAATCGAACAGAATACAACGATGCTTATCTGTAAGAGACTGTACCACTATGGTATATAGGATGGTATCACGTATTGTCTTATAACTTTAGTACATACTTTTATTATTCTTTTTACGTTTTTTGGCTGCTCGTGTGGGTTCAAATCCCTCTTAGGGGATTGTTTGTACAAAATGTATACTTCCTTTGTATATATGTAGTCATTTCTAAGAAGAAAGCATATATTGAATGCATTAATCTGTACTACAGTCTGCAAAATTAAAGAGATTAGCGTAAAATCAAAAACTATTATTTTATTATATATTACTGTATGTTACAGTATAATACAATACACAGGTGACATCTAAATGAGACCCAAACACAAACAAAAACAACCATCACCTACTCCCGTCATGCATCCCTGATGGCCATCAGATGACCTAGAACAAAACAATAAACACTAGATGACTAAATATTCATTAACGCGATACCATCTGTAATCCATCATAGCCGTCTATCGCGGATCTATTGGCGGACAGACAAACGCACATACCGCGAGTATATGGCGCGGTAACTGTCAGTCATTGTCAGTCATTGTCAGTTATGTAAGCCCATGCGAAGAATGTTAATTTAATAAACATCGCCTAAACACCTACATCAGATGCATTTTAGTGCATGACAATATTTGTACCGTTATATTTGAGTAATATGTGACTGTATTTGGATAATGCTTAATGAGTCAATACACGTTTGTTTCAAGGAATTTTAATTAAAATAAGACCGTCTGGGCGTAGTAGTTGTTATTACCTATTACATGGTCGGTTGCAGGTTCGAGTCAAGTAGAATTAAATAGACTAGTATTGTTGGATGATAATCTATAGTATAGACAGTATTTAAAAAAAATATATACAGGATACAGTATATAGTTAGACCAAAAGAAGCTAATGTGAATACCATTCGTTCACTGATTCTGGTTTAATTTGTATGCCTCTATATATGAAAATATTTTTCTAGGGTGGCAATATAAAAAATAAGTATAAAACTTATGTAATCGTTTCTCGAATGAGAATCGAACGTACAACACCCACGTGTGCACTCCTCTACACAGCTCCACTGCGCCTATAGCTCTCCAAGCTACTTCAATATCAATTAAAATATTTAATAAGTTAATACACCAAAGACATCAGCTTAAGCGGTTGTTATTATATAAATCAAATATATTAGCTTGAATAAGATAAACCTATTTCGTTTGAGCTTTATCCTCAAGCAAAACAAATGCCAATTTTGACAACACAATAAACGTCACGTCGTGTACCAGTCATCGCGTCATGACGTAAATTCGGACATTCCACATTTACTGAGAATGTGATAAAACAAGGATATCCCTCATCTCCAGTTGTGGTGATGGAGAGCTACAAAATAGGTGATTGCCAAACATATAACTATTGATTGTTTATATATGTATATTGTAAATTATATATCAAAAAGATGTGCTGATGACACATATACATATAAGTATATATATTATATAAATATATTATTTTTTTTGAAGTACTTCTAGTGACCTATTTCAATAAATAATATGTACATTTTAATGTATGTATTTATACTAAAGCTCTATTGTAGCGCAATTAAGAAATAAGTTGGTATAACTCTTCATTCTGAAAGGAGTGAGAGCATAATTGACCAAGTTCATCCTGTAAAATAATGGATGAGCCCGAAACACCTCATGGAGGACGCTCAAATGGTAAAAATGCCTAGACAGTGTCTAAGTGACGGGCGTATAGTTGCTAAGGAAATCTGTGCAAATTAATATATTATAAATAGCTCTGTATTATATAATAGTGCTACATCATAAATAGTACAATTGTAAAGTGTATTTAATTTGACACACATACATACAGTGTGATGGAAAAATTATCAATTTGCCATGAGTGCTTATTCAGTAAAATATTTATAAATACAAAACTAAAGAACTATAATAGAATAATAAATATGGCCGGTTAGAACCAGTTGTATGCTAACCCAGATTGAACCCAGCGTTTAAGCTAATACTTTTAAGCTATATGATATTGATATATTAAATTAAATTACCCTTACTTTAATGAGCAGATAATAAAAATAGTTTACTCTGAAAAAAATGAGATTTTGCGCAAAAAGTAATTACTTACCTAAACTATTACAATATTAAATAATACAACATTTCAGCTGATCCTTATTTGCTAAATATTTTAAAAACGAGTGTCTTATCAATAATTAAATATTCTTATCGAAACGTCACTGGATGTTAAAACAAGGAAATAATTGTAACAACACCAGCATGGTATGGCGACGTCACTGAAATGATAACAAACGTAATACCTGGCTGAGTGCGCTTGCTCACGTAACCAGGATCAGGATAACTATCCTCATGACAAGATACAAAACCGCAATTAAGACTAAATAGTCAGAGGGAAATCCTAATAAGCTCCCGTTTTCCTCTTGTAGTTTGTATAAAATCCTAACATTTATATGGGATATTCATTTGTTGTCAGAATTCACAAGAAGCATGGTGTGACTGGAGCGCCTGGCCTCATGGAAGGTGACAAGGACACTACTCACAATACATTATGGCTCCAGATGCAGAAGATTGTGAAGAGGTGTGTGTGCTCAATAATAATTTATTGAAAATCATCTGTAATTCTTCCCTCTTGTTTACCTAATTTAATTAAATAATTATCTTAAAAACAGGTAGAACGATTAAATGGAGATTATGAGGAATCGGAAGAACCCTCACATCAAGGTAGAAGAATATTACCTGAAGAAACTGCACCTGCACAGGCCTGGATAGAAAACGAAGAATTAAGTCCAGGCAATGACAGCAGAACTAACAGCCCAGGAGAGAATAGGCGACTCCTCGGGAACAAACCCATACATAAATCCAATTCCCGCTTACAGGCTGGCCTAACTTTAGGAGTTTGGGGTATAACCAAAAAGACATCAAAGTCCCAAAATTTGCAAGAAAAACCTCGAGTGAAGACAAAATTCCAAAAACGAAAAGAGAAATTATTTGAAGCTTTAAAACCTCCATACTTCATCATCTCTATGTTATTTGTTATTGTGAGTATTCATTTATTTTTTTACTAACATGATAAATTGTTAAGAAATTTTAGGGAATTTTTTAATAGGGAAGAATCCCAATGTAACAATGAGATATTCTTTTGGAGGAAGAAGACATTTAGCTAGAGCTTAGAATTTAAAGTATTAGTCTTATATATTTTTTAATTCCTTAGGTAATGTTCCACTTTTTTGGTCCGGACACGTGGCGGGAGAAGCTGGAGTGGTCTCCAGGTGCGTGGTGGCTCCAGCCTTGGCGGCTGCTTACATATGGCCTCGTTCACGCTGGACCCGCCCACCTAGCACTCAACGCTTTAGTTGCTCTTGCTGTAGGTTGGCTTATGCAATAATATTTATTGGTACTACTAGTATTGTGACGTCAGGAGAAATAAAATGCCAGACAATGTTTACACAGTTATTTAAAATTCATTGAAAAACATTGTGCTTTTTATAAATGTTCGTTTAAAATGTTTATATATGAGCTATCTTTTACAGCCCACAAAGTTTGAGAATATACAATACTTTAAAGACTTGTTGACATACCTATACCATTATATTTTATTTTACTAAATAGAAAGTAATGTTAAAATTTCATCGACAAGCGATTTCCGTCTATTTGTCACAAACCCACGCTGTAAACCTGAAAGTTTAATGCAAAATCATGAAATGAACACGGAATACAATAGTAAATTCTTTATTTACTTACATTGTTATGACACATCTGTATCGCATGTATATTACTGTTCTGTGCCTACCTAGCTTAACGGCGGCAATAAGTGTTTCCAATCGGAACAATACGCACTTAAAGATACGAGGTAATCAAATAGTTTGTCAAAATTATAATATCATAATTTCTTTCCAGGTGGGTTGGCGTTTGGAACGTGAACAGAGCTGGTCTCGTGTAGCTTTAATCTGGGCGGGAGGAGTAGCTGCTGGCGCGTTGGGTGCTGGAGCTTTCCAGCCCAGGGTTAGAGTGGTTGGTGCGTCAGCTGCTGTCTACGCCTTGTTGACAGCGCATGTGCCTAACGTTTGCCTTAGGTTAGTATTTAAAAAATATATATTTTATCAATCATTTTATTTAATTTTATTTTAACATATATTTCCATGGAATGACTTAGTCATTTGAATTACTTTATATTGTGTCATATTAATATAACAACTTATAATATATTTTTTTACGGCAGATTTGGCCACATTCCACTATGGTGGTTCAGACCTCTCAGCGTTTTAGTGCTAGGTGCCTCAGAAGGCTGTTGGGCACTGCTCCGTGAACCGGAACAACCTGTTACAAGTAATCACGTGGCGTGGGCGGCGCACGTCTTGGGTGCTGCTGTGGGCATACCTTTAGGATTCATTGCTTTTACTGGTATGTACCAAATATTGTATGACACATCCAATTGCCTAAATAAAAATAATTAAAAGAAAATATTTATATTCATCAAAGGAATTTAATAACTAACACATTTTTGGTTCACATTTTTACCAAGCTTGCTATATGAAATAAAATTTTACAGGTGAGAATGCATCAAAGCCAGCCATCAAAGTGTTGCGATACTGCTCTTTCCTGATCCTCGCTGTCGGAGTGGTCGGTGCTATCGTCCACTACTCGTTATACTATGAACTTGACGACTACACCTGATATTTAAGACTGATGCGCGCTCTACAGCGGCGTCGGAATACATCTCAGTGATCTCATTGGCAAACTTCGTGAAAGAACACCTGAAAATATGAGATGCACACTCTTCCGCATGGAGAAACATATATAAGGCAGCAAGTCCTATGGAAAAGAATATTTTAGAATATTCACTGATTGAGCTTATATCGACTAGTCAAATATTTGTAAATAATTAACGATCGATAAAGCGTTCTCGTTACGTTTGGTAAAAATCTATTATTGTAAAGTACAAAATGTTGTTCACGTCAACCAAATGTTAACATGGGATTTTTTATAAAAACTTAATTTTTAATATGTACTTAATAACTTTAAATTAAGCATTCTCTTAAGTCTTCCAATATATCGTTTTACTTTTCTGATTAAAACATAGAAATGCTAAATGGTTAGTAATTAAGTATGTCTCAAAAATTTTGGACGAAATTGTCAAATCATATCCTATTTTATTGATAAAATATCAAACAAAAGTCAGAGATTGCTACAATACAATGTAAACTAACGTTTATTGTACAGCTTTTATTTGTCTTGCTGTAAGATATATTTTGTATGTTGCCTTACTGTACTTTTGTAATTTTTTATTTGAATTACTAGTTTTGTATAGCAAATGTATATAATATACTGTCAAATTACTGTCTGATAGGTTTCTGATAGCTTACTCGCGACAGTTATCTAAATGCTATCTGTATATAGTATATATGTATAATATCAAGAAAAAATATCAACATATAGGTATGTTGGAGTGAACTTATCAGAGTGACGGATAGCATGTAATGGCATAATAAATACATATGCAAGGGACACGTGCCTTCAATCATTGTATAGACTTAACTTTGTTGGCCTTCTTTGTATACATATGATAAATCTCGGAACTACAATCATTAGTAAATAAGAGTTTACCATTTTTGGTACTATCGATTAGAGTAAGTCTGTGTTACCTCTCTTAACCTAATATCAGTAAGTCACTGATTTCTGTGAAATTACTTCCTTTGTTTTGCATCAAAACAATATTTAACTATATATGTGTGTGCTAATATTATTTTTCTATCAAATTGTTTGTAACGTATTACTTAAAATATTAATTAATTAAAACCATAAGAAGATATGATGGTATCTTTTTCTGAATCCAAAGAGATGTAGGGTGAAGTCAGTTCTTGATATTTTTCAAAAGCTATGTTTATGTCATGTTCCAGCTAAACTCGATTTTAGGCCAAATTTATCAAATACTAATAAGTTTATTAAATACTATAAGGAGTGTGCAATACAGAAGTTTTATAACGCTTCGTGACTTTTAGATTATAATGTTTGTTTCTCGCAAATTGGCTAGTAAAATTTTGTGAAAGTAACAATAAAAGTTGTCATAAACGTAAAAAATAAGAAAAGGTTTAATATATCATGTATTTATACTAAAAGGTGTTAAATCCTCCTGATGGACGTTTGAATTTTAAATGTAGGATCAAGATGAGGGCTGTTATGTAATTCAGCTAACAAAAAAGTTACCCAAAATCGAGTTGGCCATTGCAAAAATATTTTTATGTCTAAATATTTGTTATGGGAATAGCAAAATTGTTATTATGTCACATATCAATTGAATCGTGAATATTATTAAAAAAAAAAATTAAAATTACTTGTGTTTGCGTAAATTTCGTTATTTCTTTTTTTTTTAAATAATATTGATGTTACTGTTTGGATGACCTTGAAAGTGTTCTTAGTGTTGACATCTAACTCTTGATGTACATAAACGTTACTTTTATAAATTGTTCAGTGAATTGAAATTGTGAATTATTATATTATTGGCAACTTTACATGTTGATAAATGTCTTTCTTATATACTTTGTCTTATTTATCTCGTCTTAGTTCGATTACTCTGAAGGTCCTCTCTGAAACTTGTAGTCCTCAGTTTGTCCTCACACATGCTTGACAGTTCTCTCTATACTCTTATATAATAATACACGAAAAGTCGAGAGAAAAACGAATAGTTTTAATATATAGTTTAGTTTTACAGTTTTATAAATTATTTACTATTTACTTATGACATATTCAAGGCAAGTGTACTATTGTTTAAAGATGCTACTATTCTTGTCACTTGTTAATTCTACCTGAGATCAATAACCTGCAGTTGTATATATTCAGTTGCTTATTTATTCATTTTTACTAACGGTCTTATATCTATTTAGTCTTTATAAACCACACATGGACACTCTTTCAAACTAGAAAATGTTAAATATATAATAATTTAACTATAGTTCCACTATATCATCAATGTTAACACAATCATTTTTTTTTATTATATCCTGTTGTTAAAGCTGCTTAAATCTTGTGAATACAGATATACAGTCTTATTTTTTTTATTGGTACGACCTGACTGATTTCCCTTTCTGTTAGTTTTCGACTTTAAACATTCAACAGACCAGTGATCGACATTGGACACCAAGTTCAGTACATTTGCACTCTTGGCAAGGCGACGACAGCTCTGCAATAATTCTACCTACACGATACATTCGACCGTATATATTGCAGCCAGCGAGCTTCGGCAATCCTAGATTCAGATTACTTAAGAAATTTTGAGCTGGTCTAACATCAGATGTTTGCTGGATGCCATCTTTATTTGTGATCTCAACAGTTTTAGTAGTGGGCCGAGGTGTGGTTCTAGTAGTGGTAGTAAATGTTTTCCTTGTTGTTATTACAGGCTTGTATGTAGTCACCGGTCTAGATGTTGTTTTTCTTAAAGTAGTTGGTTCTCCAAGCAGCAAATGATCTATTCGGTTGACAGTATTTTGAGGATATACTTTCTTAGGTGGCGTTGGATAGCGATGTGTGACAGGTACGAATACATTGTCAGGTGTTGTATACTTCCTTTTGGTTGTTGGGGCGGGTGTGGTTGTTTTTGGCACTATATTTGAAGTAGTCTTCTTGCGTTTGGGTGTACCGGTAGTCGTTTCATAAGTTTCACTGAGTAATAATTGTAAGACGCTGCCAAAAGAAAATCCCTCTTCCTCTTCTTCCTCATCGTATTCAGTTGAATTATTAGTATTTTGAGGTGGCTCTTTGTGTTGCAGCGTCGATGCAGGGGCGGAAACTTCTGAGAAACTTGTTTGGGTAGAATCTGTTTCTTTGAACTCATTCAATATTTCCTGATTCGTTTTATCACTATTATCTGTTGATGTATAATTTGTTATTACATTTACAGTGTTTTTTGTATTGATATCTGGTTTTGAAAGAAGAACGCTTTCCGTTTCACTGTAAACTGGCACTTTAGATTCATTTAAGCTGATAGCAAAATTCTGAGTCGTTAAAAATGGAAACGGTGTTGATTTATTTTCTGAAACAAAATAAATATTTATATATATTTCTAAAGATTCGATTCTTTCTCGGAGAAAATTAATTATTTTTGTTATCTTCGCGTTAGTAACGAGCCGAATACTGATAGATATATTCTTAGCACTTTTAAATTAATGAATTACAATATATACGTACTTTGATCACAAATCAGATCTCCACAACACAAGTCACCACTGCTAACGACAGAGGCGCGTCGTTCACACCCTGGTGGCGTGCTGCATGGTCGCAGCGAACAACGAAGTGCACCCCACGCGCACGAGCACACGGAGCAAGCTACATTGACCGATTCGCCTTCAAGAACATGTCGACCGTCACTTGTTATGCATTCATCTGAAAATCCCCCAGTAGCCATACTACACTCGTATACTCTTCTTAAACTTACACCTACTCTATAATTATTTCTATATAGATTTGCATCTAATGAAGATATACTGCATTTTGTAACAATCCTACCCATAAAAGCTTTATACACTACCATTATCCAAGGATTACTTCGTCGGCTTAGGCAAAAAATATATACGAGTATCTATATAACGCGTTTATTCACGTTAAAGAATTTCATTGTAAATATTATTATTAGGCTTATGATATGCACCCTTGATTGTTGTGACCATAAAGAACCCAAAACCCGAGCTATATATTTATTTATTAGATATATATTTATTTATTTTAAAATCATCTTTCTTCTTCTTTAAGTATCAAGGTTGATAGGAAGGTTAAAGGTGGACAGTTAAAAATTACCTTTAGGCTCCAACTGCATTGAAGTTGTTAAATGAGGAACAACGGGAGCTGGTGGAGTGCTTTGGTAAACGGAGTAATACTCGTCTACTATACCAGGACCCTTAGGTATGAACCCTCCTAAAACATTGTTTAGTTACAATAATTTATGTCGCATAGTAAAATAACAATAAGTACAAAACTCGTAAATTATTTCAGAATGAAAATATTTCATGTAAATATTCTTAATTTAGAGGCTAAAAAATTTCAGATGCATTCAATATCTATAGATATATCCTTTACCTTTAAATTTTAGCATATGAGCTTGGACATAAAATTCTTTTTTGACCTCAGATACAGTGGTAATTAGACACACAAGAAAGGTTTTTGCTTACCTTCAGTCTCAATTGGCGGTGAAAATAAATTAACAGCTGGAGTTTTCATTTCATACTTCGTATCTACTGTGGGTTGTTTTTGTTCTGTTATTCTGTTATTTACTTTGGCAGAATTTCCCAAAGCAGCTGTAACAGTGTACTGATGTACTTGTGAAGGAGCAAAATTTGTTATACTAGTATACGCGACATTAGCATCGTCTACGTCATGAGTAAGACTCGGATATTTAGATTCTATTTTCTTTGACACAAATACAGGATACTGAATCGGATTATAGACATCTTCTTTACGCATTGCAAACGGTTGTTTTGCATTTTTGCTCGGGTAGTAAACTGGATATTTATCATCAGTTTCTAGGAGAGGATAGTCCAGACTTTCTTTTGAAGATATATCTTCATCTACAACTGCATCAGCTGCGACAAAAGGAATAATCCTGAAATCAAATTTACGGTTCACATCATTTACATTTTTTATATTACTAAAATTAACTATTACTACATTAGTCACTTTACAGAATATTATTTAACAAAAAAAGCAAAACAATATAGACATACTACATATCTGTATAGATTTATCTCTTAGTTATTAAAATAAAATATTATGTGTTTACTTCAAATTTGGCAGTGACGGGGGTAATGTAGGCGCAGGATAATCATAATCATATTCATCCTTCTTCACTTTCGAAATATTGGCATTGCCATTATGTAACGGTGACACTGTCTTAGGTGCACTTGTGGAAGAAACTAGTGTTGAAGATTGACTTGTATTTGTTCGCAAAGAGCTAGTGACATTTATAGTAAATGTTTCATTTTCATCGAATTCTTCATTATTTCGTTCTGTTATTATGTCATTGGGTGAATATGATTGAGTGTCTACTTCAATATTAACTATTGGAACACGAGGCTGTGTTTCACTCTTTATCCACATGTCTGGATCTGATACATTTAAAAGGAGTGATGTCGATGATAGCTCCGCAGTACAGTTGATCGTACCATTTATTATTATTTTCACTGAACTTTCAGGTTGATCAGTGGTCGTGCTTTCAAAGTCCTTTGCAGTAGTCTCTGCTGTGGCTATTGTAGACAAATCATCTGAAATAGTAGTTCGTGTATTGTCAATTGCAGTGGTTGAGCTTTTTTCGTCCTTTGATTTCGAATCTGTGCTGGCTTCATCGGTTTTTCTCTTCACTTTTACTGTTGTGGTAGGATGTTCTTTCGTTACAGTTACCGCTGAAGTGCTTTTGTGTGTAGTTTGCTCTTTGATTGTAGTCTCCCGTTTAGTTGACTTCGATGTATGAAAAGATCTATTTTCGCCATTCAATGACATTAATGTATTTTGATGCTGAAGATATAAATTCGGAATGTTAGTACCTAAAATAGCAAATACAATTTATTATTGAAATAAACAATTAATATTTCTTATTTTATTACAGTTGTAATTTTGTTGTACATTACGTTACTAAAGCTTTGGAATATTAAATCTCGTACATAGTCGAATCAATCGTACTATAAGTATAGTTCATTCAGTTAAAAAGTGAGAAGTGATTGCGACGAAATGTAATAAATATTAATAAATAACTTATTTACAATAATTACTATTATAGATGTACAACATCAACTAGAGGCATTAGCTAAAAGTAATATACCATTATTACGGTTGTCACACTGGTACTGATGCGGGCAACACTCTCCCGGACGCAACAGTGGGCGACACCCCCGCAGCGCGGGCGCGCATCCCAACCGCTGACAACGCACAGCACCTCGCAGGCAAAAACATTGCATACACTCTGCTGCCTCTGCTGCCTTTACTCGTTCTCCTTCGTATGCCCATTTGCCTTCTGGCGTTATACAATCTGGAATCAATTATAATACTTTTTTTAAGTTTACGCTGCATCCTGCATTTAACAAATCTAAGCGATGATGATATATATTTAGAGTAGATAAATTCAAAGGCGCGCTTTGTCCTCTTACTAGAGCGAGGAAATTAAATTAATTCATTCCCACGAATGGGTATCGAACCTGTAAACGTCGAATGAATCTTGTCCTATTGAATATTGCTTTGGGGCAACGCTGCTGATATTGATTTAATATTTATAATCCAAAAAAAAGTGCGAGTGATTTACAGCATAAGAGTTCAAGATTATCTGCGATAATTTCTTTAATAAAACGGGAATTATGACAGCTATAATAATATTTTGCTTGCCCGTAAAAATATTCAAAATTATGCTATTTAAAAAACAGTAATAGACACGGTTTTTGGTATTTAACAAGAAACAAAAATAACTTAGAATCTCCTAGTTTTCGCCTTCAAAAGGTTAAGAAATCATTCATGGCACAAGGTATATGTATGTATAACAAAATTCCACATGGGATATCAGATCTTCCAATCGAACAATTTAAAGTACGAGTAAAAGTTAAAAATGCGTTAACAAATAAAGCTTATTATTCTATCCAAGAAAAATGTAATAATAGTTGTGCTTGGAATTAAATGCTGTTGATGATCCTTCAGGAAGCTTATGAGTATAAATCATTTATAAATGATACATAAAAAGAGCAACTGTTGAGTTTCTCGCCGGCTCTTCTCAGCAGAGCCTGTCTTCCGAGCCGGTGGTGGGTTCCTAGGACTGACACTACGGACTCTTGAATGTAATTTTCAAAAAGGCGAAATATGTGAAATAAAAACTTTCTTAAATTTTATTGAAAAAAAAATATTTCAAAAATGAACTTTCTAGTGTTTCAAAGACGATCTGTTACGATTAATCACAAATTTGTTTATAAACTTACTCCGCTTATGATCAAAATTGCAATAAAAAAATGATAGCAACTTATAGTAATTACTCACCATGTACATTCCCACTAGCAGCCACATCAGCAGAAGAACTATGGTCACAGTAGTACCGCTGAGGACAGCAAGCACCGGAAGCAGCTCGGGCCTTACAACCAGGTGGTGGTGGAAGACACGCAGGTCTGACGCAACGACGAGTTCCTCCAAGGCAGAAGCATTGCTCGCAAGCTGAACCACCACTCATCGCCGAGCCCGCCGCGTAGACGACCCCGCCTTCCACGCACGCTGGAAACACTCAAATAAGATTAAATATATCTTATGTATATTAGAAATTTTGATTTCGTTATAATAAAAAAATACGTTATTACATTATTTAGAAGTTCACTGATCTTTTATTTGAATCCACAAATAGGCAATATACAAATTTGCTATATATTTCTAAGCCTCCTCCACAGCAGTAGCAGCGTCTGCCACGCATTGGGGACGGCAGAAGGTAAAGTACCTACACACAATCTCTTATAAATAAATTAATTAAGTCTTAGAAATTTAATAAAGTAATGACGACGACATATTATTTTCTGTTTCTGTATAATTTTATTTACTACACTTTGCCCAACAAGGCCCCAACCATGCATGACAACAAGGTCTTCCCTGCTCCTTCTGGACTCCTCCTCTGGACTTGGATATCCCAATTCCCACCTGGCGTCATATACTTTTAATAATGTTATAAATAAGATATCACATTAAGTTTGAATTATTTTAAGTTCTAGCATATTTTAAATACATACCATGACCAATAGACGACGGTGTTTCTATATCTGTATCGTCGACCCGAGTGGCTGAAGTGATTTCTAAATGCTTCAGATCGTCTAAAAATTAAAAAATTAAAAGCATGTAAAATAAATATTAAGAATCAGGCAACTATAGATCTTTTCTAACAAAACTTACTAGCTTTACACTTCAAAACATAATTCGCTATCAGTGAGGTAGGTCAAGAGAATTACTAAATATCCGTAAATTTAGGTTTCATTAGCTTTAGTAAAATGTTCCATTAACAATTCTCACCAGGACATCTCAGCTCAGCACAGCACTCTCCCCGCTCGTGAACGACATAGCACCTTGGCGGCGGTTCCGGCAGCGGCGCACATGCGCGCCTCCTACAGGACAACGCGCCCTGTGCGCACACGCACTGGAGGCAGGGTTCACGCGACCGCACTACTGACGATGGAGGGTACCAGCGAGCTTCGTAGATGCAGCCTGCTGTTTTACCTGGAAATTTGGAAATTAGGCATTTATTTTTTTTTATTATTCACTTAATTATCAATATAACAAATTTACTATTTTATTGCATAATATTAACACTGTTTCATACTCACTGAGAGATCTTTTAGCGCTACGAAAAAAGTGCTTGTCATCTTCATTGCTTTCTAAAAAAAATCAAAATAATAATAAATAAATTATGATTATTATTAACAAGTAAATGATAAAATAATAACTACTCCAGTGATATAGAACAGAAGAGAAGAATAAATGCCAAGATTCAAACGATACTGTCTTGGGCCCGGGTCCAATAAAACGCACAATACAACACACGTAAATATATTGAAAAACCTGTATATTGAAGTTAGAAATTTGAACTTTAAATTTGTTTAAGTCTCTGCATCTAAATAGACTATTTATTAATAATAATAGCACGAGCTTTCTTTAATAATATAATATAAAACTTACTTATAACTTAGGCCTTAAACAAACGAATAAATAATACTTTGCTATTATTTTCCCAAAGCCAAGGAAAGAACTGGACATACTGATGTATGATAAATGGGCAGCAAAAACTGGTGAGTCTGAGACTCGGTAGGCATCTGCGCTATTAAAGACTACTGGTGGCTACTATATCTGTATGCCGTAATAATTGCTGTTTATTAACGACTGCCACCACTGCGTCGCCTCACGCACACTTGTTGCTATTTTTAAACTTAGTACTTAATGATATAAGAGTAAGCACTGTAAACAGCCAAATGCCGAGGAGATCTTGAGACGATCAAGATCTTGAGAAGACTTGGGGAAGATCTGCTCTACGGAACACCTTTATTAAAGCACTGTAACGATATAATATTGTAATAAATCATATAGGTATTATATAAATTTGAGTCTGGTTTAAGAGGAAACTTAATTAGGTTTCTGAAATATAACTTAGAATTCATTAGAATAGAATATAAAACCAGTGTTCTTGTGAATAACAAATGTATACAACAATCCTTTATCTAGTTGTTCTAATACAATCCTTGTCTTAATACAGTCTTTAACTGTAAATTTAAAATCTATTTACAATAAAATGATTAGACTCTGCAGAGACCGTGGGCGATAAATTCCAAGAACTTACTCGTTTAGCTCATATTCGTACTGCGTGGGAATCGGTCAAGACTATAGGTACCGGATAGTCATTTTAGTTGCAAATTAAAGTAGCTCTAGGCTTAATAAGGATATTCTATATCAATTAAAAATGTTAAGTCATAAGTAGTTTTTTTACAAATAACTGTCAATATAGAGACAGCACATAATATATTAATTGGCGTACACCGCAAAATATATAGATAATTCATGAAGTAATGAATGCTCGTTTACTCTTTTAAAATCATAGAAAAATTGCAGAAATATCTCATCATGTCGAAACTATATCTACTTTTGCTAACGTTTCTTTTCGCTCTCCATATTTTGCAACGTTACATGTAGAGTGGGGCAACTTAACAACTTCTGCTTTACTCTAAATAACTTATTGCCCATGTGAAAATCGAACTCAAAACCGGTGCCGCTACACCATGACGTCCTCCAATTACTAGTATACATACAGGTACATTACATAGTAGATACCTATATATATCTATGTCTAGAATCATAAAAACTGAAACGATTAGTTAATTAATTGAATAAAATTATATTCCATTATCTCAATTACAGACACTTCCTCATATATTTTATAATTACGATACTCATCGGAGGCAAAAAAATTCAAATACGTACATAAGGATAATTGGTGTGAGTTTGACAGACAGCGTGTCGGTTTTTTGCTATATATATATATATATATATATATATATATATATATATATATATATATATATATATATATATATATATATATATATATATATATATATATATATATATATATATATATATATATATATATATATATATATATAATGTAACTTGATATGTGCTGAGCAAAAAATATTATAGATGAAGTTTTTTTTCATTTACGATTATAGCTAATGTTTAGTAGAGTCCTTTACCATTATAAAAATCCGCTTCACGCTGTATCCCACAAAAAACAGGATACGCAGAAGGAACTTAGTTTGCTCTGCACCCAACTTATCGGACGACGCGTGTTATGCGTCGGTGCTCAAAAGCGCGCTTTGCCTGGTTAGTAGAGCGGAAATAAAAAAAATATTCATTCTTCCCGGGGGGAATCGAACCCATGTACGTCGCGTTCAAAGTCAGACACTATGCCCTAATTTAAAATTCACTCTATATTAGTCTAAATTTGTTAAGTAAATTGTAGAGTCCCGTTATTCCATACTCTATGTTCCTAAACACGATAAGTGGACATACGAATAATGGATATAACATTAAGCTTTCCGCAAAAACGTAAATAGCGTTTATGAGATATAATTTAATTATATTACTTAAGAGATAACACGTAGTTAGACACAAAGATAGAACAAAAAGCTTAGCAAATGCTTAGTTTTCAATTAGTACAATATATCAGATACTATGCAATGTATTGTTTATGAGGTCGATTTAATTTACTCTGAGATAATATTTATATTTCAAGTAAGTAAGTAACTGTTTAAAAATTTGTATATATTATGAAAGAAAAACAGTCGTATTTGCATAGAATGTTATTTAACGTGCTCCTTATAGATGATTAATGCATCTAGCGCGCTTGAACAATGGGCTAGGTTTAACAGTTCCCAGCGGTCGCAGGTTCGATGCTGGACGGAAGTGAGCGTTCGCACGACCTTACACGGTGTCGTGGGAATCCTTTGTGAGTGGCATTGGAATATTATATTTTTAGTATTTAATACGGTATTCGATGTACATATATATGTTTCGTTGTTTTATTATGCGATTTAGTAAGTATAATTTTTGTAATTTATTTTTTTAGTTGGAAGTTTTGCCATATTTGGGCTTATTCACCGCTTTATAATCTGAATTCAAGTTAATACATATGTACTGGTGGAATGCACCGAAGCTCTTGGATCGTTTTCTAGAAGAAAAAGTTCTATAATCTGTTAAACAGCAAATATTACGCATAATAGTACTGATATACACTTTACAAGGACAGCTTAATCAAAATTAATAATTATTAATATTATATATGAACTTGAAGCTCTCGACCACGCTCTCGAGTGTGTTTACTAAAGTGTCATTAAACTTTACTTCCATTGAATCTCGATATAATACGATACGATCGGGAAAACCCGAACAGCTTCTAATAATATATTAAAAACTAGTTCTCTTCCAACAATATACTATACTTACGTCATTTTAAAATGACTATCGTTAGATTTTATTTGCAACGGTTTTCAAGAATATTTTATACAGAAATAAAGAAAAAGTCTGGTAAATTTGAAAAAAAATTATGAAAACCATATATAGAACTTGACCTTGGGGTCACGTCTATCGATTCAAACCCGTGCCGCTCGCAAACCATCCAAGCACTCTGACCACCGAGCCATACGTCCTCATCCACCTGTCTTATTTACATATCTATCTTAGTTAGCAGCTCCTTTCTAATATTTATACGTTTTCTTAAAAATATTTTCATATGCTTAGTATGGAATAACACAATAAAAATAATAAACAAATCAGAATACTAAATGGATAACCACATTTTATTTTACTAGAATTTTCAAATTAAAAAAATAAAACTCTCCTTGTATCCGAACCCTCTATCTACAAGTATAGCCAAGTAACGTACCATAGAGACATCGTTTTTATTAAGTAGAGTATTAAATTTCAAGTCACTTCGTCCCGCTTTAAAGCCTTAGCGTCTGCGACAGTGGCGTCTGCCATACATTAGGCTATTCCGGTTAGAAATAAACATTTGTACTACCATTCACAATATGACCACAGTATAAAGAAGCAAGCTATTTTAAACTATATTCGAGTGGGATAAGGTCGGATTTTATATAAGCAAAACGCAGTACATCTAGCGGTAATGTTTGCATATATTAACACTACTAGTAATCCATATATTATTGTAATAATGGATTCGTGTCTATCGGGAGTGGATATGGACATACTTTAGTGTAATTATTTTTTGGACATATTCGTATTTTGTGCGTAGGAAGAGATTATTTAGTTCAAATCACCGTTTTTTTTTACTTTTCTCTTTATTTATATAAACAGCCGGTTTAGTAATAGTATTTTTTAGTTTCATCCTTCGGACAGAGTTCGAGACATAGAAAGGTAAATAGCGCAATTTGTCTTTTTCGAGAAGGGGTTTATATTCGTTTATATTCAAACGCCGCCCTACTGTATTACGGTAGCTTCTTGGGGTATCAACTACCAGCTCTGCATGGTTTCTGCTGGGCTTTGTCAATCAGTCAGTCAGTCACTTTGTAACGGAAAAATGATATACACAGGAAATGGAAAACGGTGAACGCCGCAAAAACACACAGGCGTGTGACTATAAAAAATATAAATGGAAGCGATAGTAGGGATTACCTGCAATCGTTAGTCGGTATCTCTGGCGAGTCTGACCGACGCACTTTTTCCGTTCTAATGAGAATAATTAAAGACGAAACAATGGGTATTATTTATGAGTGATTAAGATTCCACTTGTGACCAAGGACCGACTTGAAAGTTCAAGTTTTTTCTATATAATAAGGCCAGTAAGAAGCTTTTAATAATTGTCTTATAGTAGTTTCAAAATATTATTTAATATCTAGTATATTTTTGTTTGTCATTTGATTTCTTTGGGGAGGACGCTAATGCTAACCGGTACGTATAAACTGACAAATTCTAAATATTGTCTGAAAAAAGTTGTAATACCATTTAAAAAAAAATATCGCTTAAATGATAATGTGATGATTCTAAGACTAGGCTGAGGTGTTTCCCTGAGCTTATATTGTAAATATAAACCTTATCCTATTTAACTCCAAAATTTTTTTCTGACTCAATGCTGTGGTGGTAAAGCTAAAAAATAAAAATAGCTCTACTATCTCTACCTCAACCGAGCACGTGTCTCACTCACTGTACAGGGTATTAAACCACATTAATGTATATAAAAACATGAAGAAAAATTGAAAAATAAATTAATACTTCACTTATCCAAGATCTTTGGGTCAAAATAGTAAGTACAATAATTTCAAACAATGAAGACATTGTATATAGAACCGTTAGCAGCACTTGAGTCATTCAAGCTGTACTGACACAAAAAAAATGTAAAAAGGTATGTTTTTTATATATTACGTAGTATATTTGACAGATAGCAGTATGTTCATACTGACACAAACGAAAACTAAGAAAGTTGAATCCACTACAATCTATCTGGAACTGTTTATTAAAAAATGAAAAGCAAAAATTTTCCAAGTGCTATAATTTTTTTTTAATATTTCTAAAAGAGCAATTTCCAAGCTTCAAATGCCATTTTGTTTAGAAATACGGTAAAATTGATTTCCACAACTTCCACAAAGCACAATATCTATAAATGAATAACGGCATGTCATTAGTATTCACTAACTTTTACCACATTATGCGGGAAACAAGTAAGTAAAAAATTTTTTTCAATTTTTCAAATATCATAAAGTGTGCTTATTACACTTTTTACATTTTGGTAGCAATAAAAAATGTATGCAGTTTTAATGATAGCTTTTATGGACTTTTAAGTGCATTTTAAATAACTACAGAGATGAGCTACCCAAAAATTCAATCCGTAAGCTACTGAGAGCTAAAGATTATCAATATTATAGCAAAAAAATCAAATAACAAGTAGCATCGACCACACAAAGTTAGTAAGAAAAATAAACACCGCTCGTCTTTTTCCTGCCTACTTCGGAAAGAGCACAAGTTACAAGACAATAATTGTAGGGCTTATTGTAAAAACCTAGGCTTATATTTTTAATAAATAGTACTATTCTGTACTGCACTATACTGTACTGTACTGTACATTTTAATTGGAAACATTGAATTAAGATTAAATTCTATTTATTTTGAGCTCATATGGTATGGACTACACAGTTATACAAATCAAAAGCAAATAAAACAAGTACAATTGATTATATTCGCCAAATTTATCTGCAGTGAGTTATTAATCAATAAGATAACGGCAAATATCCTTTTACCAAACGATATATACATACAAAGATGTACAAATACGGCTATACAATTACAATAACAATACAGATATATAAAATAAAAAGAAGAAAATCAGAAACTTTTGAAATAATATAAAATTTTGAATATTTATAAAAAAATAGCTTCACTCTATATCCCACATTTAGGTGGGTATAGTAGGGTTAGCAGAGGGGACCTCGGATTAAAACACTAACTTTCGAGATATTGTGTTTTTAGTGACGTGGATAATTTATTTGCTCAGTAGAAGTCGAAGAAGTTACGACTGCCCAAAATAAATAAATTTTTTTGATATTGAAAAACCTCACTACACGAAGTCCTAACTACATACCAACACTTCCTACAATCAGGAGATATTAAACAATAAAAATTACAATAATTTTTTTTCTTTTGTTTAACACCAATTTGAGATTAAGGCATTCATCAGTTTACGATGTAAATATTTAGTGCACACTTTGAAGAGAGTATACTTACTCTCGACTCGAGTATCTTTTGTGTTTGTAATTAGGCATCCTTCTGTTGAAAAGGTGGACCACTGACACACTTTAGTCATATGCTTATGTTTAAACTTAATGCTTAAAGTCTATGAATGACTCTGTAAAATTTCATTTCTAAATTTGAAACATGTGAAATACAGTTTATTGAGTCACGCAGTCACAGTATCTGACTCATCATCACAGGGGAGTAAATCATTTTCTTTTCCCCATGGTATGAAAAGTTTAGCACTTAGAACATAGTGTCTTAATTCTAGATTTTCTCTATCATACTATATGTCTAATAATGCGTAAAACTAGAAGAAGAAAAACTAACATTGTGTGTTAGAATTTGGTAGAGATATCGTCTGAGTGAAAAGAAAAGCCATCTAAAAAGGCAAAGTAACAATATTTATATATATATATATATATATATATATATATATATATATATATATATATATATATATATATATATATATATATATATATATATATATATATATATATATATATATATATATATATATATATATATATATATATATATATATTGATGTTTGGGCGATACTACAAAAACTTAAAATAAGAAATATAAAATGATAAATTATTTGTTAAGGTCATAAAAAAGTATACAATCAAGACCAATATTTCTGAGAATAATTCTTTAGATTTTTTCATATTTTATGTTAAATCATATATTTTACAAATTTCTAAAAAAAATTATCCTATGCAATATATAAGTATGTTATAGTATGTAGTAGATACATAGATTTCTATAAAAAATATATATTATATATCGAGCAACAATTAATTTACATGTTCAAACTTAGAACGGACGAGCTCGTTGATGTCTTTTAATAGCAATTAATACATAAATGTGAAGTTACAAAAAAAAAACATTATGCAATAATATAAATGTATGTCTTGATTCATACAAGTATATTCATTTAACAACAACAGGTATTCTACAAGTTACTTTACTTTAAAGCAGAAGCCTCCGGCATAATTACGTGTATACTTACAGCAGTGTTCAAAAAGAATAAAAAAATCGGACCCAGACTCAAGGATAAAATTCGCGTTCCAGGACAAAAAATAACACCTTAGGACGAGTTGGGCGCTTACTCATCGAACCTCAGAACAGATACTAAAATTGTAAAGCTTACATGAAATATTTTAGAATTATAGGGAAAATCAGGTTCTGAAATATTGTTATTCTATATGAATATAATTAATAAAGAAAGAAAAAGGGTTTTTAAATATATTTTAAAATACTTCGTATAGACGAAGTAATGATAAAATATTTGGATTGTTTTAAACCAAAACTACAAATGCCTTTTTCTTTCCAAATACAAACATAAGTTTGGCAAGATATTTTCTGTTCTGAGACATATATCACTGGGGTCGTCGACCTAACGAACCTGCGCAGGCGCACGCGAATAGCACGACCAGGTAATATGGAGACATGACGTGCGTCCGCGATGACGCTCTGCGCGAGACTGGAACAGGACTGGAAACCCTAGTGATAACTGGAGCTTTTAGCTTTAATAAGTTATGAATGAACCTTTGTCTATCTGTCGATTGAGATTTAAACTTTATTAGTGAACTGTCGATTATTAAAGTCATATTAATATAAGCGTCTAAGTGAACACAGAAGTAATGAATTAAACAAAGAACTACATAAGTAAATGGACTCCACCTGTGTTTTAATAAAGTAGTATTAGAGATTTTAAAAATAATATTACACATATATATATATATATATATATATATATATATATATATATATATATATATATATATATATATATATATATATATATATATATATATATATATATATATATATATATATATATATATATATATATATATATATATATATATATATATATATATATATATATATATATATATATATTTAGACAATGTTATTATAAGATTATACAAAACAGAATCTCACGTTCTCATACTCTGACAATGTAATTGTTAAAATTGAACAACATACAGACAGTTTTTATATGTAATTTTAAAATAAAGCTGTGAAACCGATTGTGTACTAACAATCCAAAAATAACAGCACAACAGAATGTAAGTCAATAATTCAAAGACCACAAAAGTTTCGCAGCATAAAGTTGTTTTTTTTTTGTCATTTTTACAGTCACTTGCTACATTTATCGTCTATACTGACTGTACTCTAATAATAATAAAATACTCATACATATAAATTAATCTCAAGTTAATTCAGTTCACTGTAGCTTTTAAGTAATAAAAACTTTAATTAAAAAAACGTGTGTTAAATTTAATTAATTATTTAATTTCCTGAGTTTACAAGATGGCTCATACAATTGTGAGTTGATATGTTTACTAAAAAAAAAATTGTATCTGTTATTTCATATTTTAGTGCGATCGTTAGATATAGTATTATCTTTCTTAGACTAACAAGTGCCAAATGGAAAAAAGAATGTCAATTGTAAGATAACTATAGAACCGTATAAAAATTTTAACATTGTGGAACTGAAATCAGTGCGTATTCGAATCCCGTTACGTTTTAATTTTTTATTTCTAAAGTTAATATAGGTATCTCTAAATAAAACAAATGGGTTCTCGCAGTATATCCCATAAAGCTCATCATGCTATCGGGCTTCGCTCTAGCCACTTATCAACCATAAATGTTAAATGATAAAAACTATTTAAGTACATAATAAATGTGTATTTCGTAATGCAATTGGCGCTTGCGCTCGTCTTTTACAATGCCGCGTGGGGTGGCAACACCGCTGGAAGCACTGGACATTAAACTTTTAAATTTATTTAAAAGTTATATATGTCAAAAGTTTTATGTAGCTTTTTCAATATAATTACTGTAAATCACCTTTCATGATTTAATATTTGATATGAATAGTATTTAAATATTCAGACTTTGGTTTTTTTTTACGCTTCATCCCATGTATTGTATGTACGTGTAGCAGAGACAAAGAGAAATTAATAAAATGATTGAATGAATCACATTAATAGCTAATAATATTTTGATAAAACCTATAGCTTTACATCTTTTATAGAAAAAAGATTGAAAAAACTAAAATCCTTGTATATGTTAAAAAAAATCAGTTATTGAGCGAGCACAGCCAAGCACAGCCGAAGTTATGGAGCACAGAAATTAGAAATTTGGCATATCCGTAGGTGGTGCAGGGAAGCACTGAGAGAGGACTTTTTTCAGTGTGTCTACAACGTACGAACTACAACATGTATGTTAATTAAACTCTCTCTAATCTAAACAGCATGAAAACTAAAAATCTACAATTATTCTGTTATGGGCGATAACAAGAAACGTGAAGGCGCGTGAATACAAGATAACATCCCGATATTCAGTTTGAGAACCACTGCCTAAGCGTCTCTAAGTAAGCGGCGAAGTCCACATACCTGCAACTTAGTATCGAAGTATGGGAACGGCAGCCCGCAACGCTTTTTGCTCCAACTCCCATCTTATTACAGGCATATTTTCATAAACATTTTTAATTAACCCTTGAATGCTTGAGTTTTTTACATAAACAAATTACCGATCACTTATCAAACACCATGGTGGCGCAATACCTGTCTAACTGACCGCGGTGGGTGGTATCTAGATCCTATATAATAAAATATTTATTTTTGTTGTATAAATACTTTTCTAGGATAATTAGATGGAGGTCCACATAATGCTTATTAAAAATCATGGTAACGTACATTTTTACTTCCTCAGTTTACCCGCAAATTATGAAAGCTTTTATAATTTGCAATGAACAATTGCATCAAAACTTTAGTAGGAACAATTTTTACGGATAATTGATATTTATATTGATGACACTTATATTATAAAACTGTAGTTTGTTTGTTTAAACGCACAAATCTCAGAAACTACTGGTTCCAATTGAAACATTATTTTTATGTTGAATATTGTATATATTGAGGAAGGTTATATTGCAAATCGCCAATTATTTACATGTCACTCACTGGGCCCGCTGAGAGAGCTACCTTGGACACTTAAACTGCATGAACTCATGAACCATGCAGCGTTCCAGTTCCACCATTTAACACGCAATGCCTCGAAAGGCAGAAAGCTGGGAACGGAGTGTCTTAACACTAGGTTCCTTCTGCCTACGGTTCCCTCTGCCTACAGCGTGAAGCTTAAAATAATATATCTATATATCTCTAATATATATAATATATCTATATATCTCTCAAGGGTTTGCTCAAATCATGAAAGAGAAGTGCTGCACTTCTGTCACAACAATGGGTTTCTTTTCGGGCAAAAGATGGAGAACGATATTACACCTTGCGTATTATCAACATCCAAAATCAAAATACCCTAAGTCTATTTTCCTAATACCTATACCTCTATAATATGAAAGCTTCAGTATTATATAACGTAGTACATACTCGTATAAGTACTGGTTCACCTCACGGCCGTGTCACACAGCTAGGACGAGTGGACGTGTGCCGTTAGTTTCCGAGACGACTATTAATTAAGATTAGGCAGCAAAAACTACAGTATGCCAGTCGATCCGAATAGAAGTCACCTCTGTAAATATATTGTAACCCAATTTTGTATTAAACTAGATGGATTTCAAAAAGCTTTTGTTGTGATTTTTTTTTTTTAATTTTTAAGTTATTTATCTTTGACTAGAAATTTAGTAGTCATTCTATCTACATTTATATGAAATTTGAACGCACTTATAATTGAATCTACGTTTTTAGTATTTTATATAGATTTTACTCCAGCTTTACCCTCAACACCTAGATAAAACCTATTGTCAAAGCACTTCCTTTTACATTTTACGCCTGATTTTGAGATATTACAGGTCACGGAACTCAACGCCACGCTTTGTCCTACCAGGGCTGGGAAATGCAAACAATTAACTATAGAAATAATTATTAAAAATCTTGTTGCTATTCACAGTAGCTTGCTTTATCTTTGTTGATATAGGCAGAGTATTTGTTTGATTATTTATATGACCATTTGCTATATACTCGTATATATGGGATTATGAAAATATTGTCCTCTTCAGCTTTAGAGGCATTTTTTAACCGAAATTCAAAAACTTCGTATGGCTTGGTCTTAGCAAATCACGCTTCCTTACAACAAGGCGTCATAAAGCTTTTTTTTAATTAATCATTTATATAGTAAGTGCAAAACAAGCTTAAGGTATCAATATCTTGCGGTCGAGACTCCTGAAATGTTAAGAATGATGCAGCAAATCAAATGATGAGAACAAGATAAGATGTGTCCACTGATATCATCTTTCATCTCGTGTCTCAGGTCGCGTCACTGACCGCGGCATAGGTTTTTTTTTTTATAAAATAAAAAATAAATTTCAAACATACCTGTCGTAAGTAGTTAAATTCCTTATAAACTTTGAATTTGGAGATTCGAAGCGACTACTTTTGTCTATATTCAACCTATAAATTCTTGGGCACTTGACATTTGGATCTCCGAAATTAATAAGTTCAAGCCTCGTTTAAGAACGTTAATTTAACGCGCGAAAACGTGCTTGTATAACAATAATATATACAATATCATATTTTAAAATATTAAAAACCACATGTGTCCATTGGATAAATGTCATGCCCACCACATAGTGTTTCTTATTGAAATTCGTGATGAAAGTTTTTTCTGTCCATCTGAGCTTTTTTGTATTAGTGTGAACATAATAATGTTTATCCATACGAACATTTTCGAGGAGGGCTCGGGCTCGCATGACACAGCCGAGAAGTTATAGTAACTTTTACAAGTTACAACAAGTACAACGAGTGCTAATAATCGCCATATTTATTTAGATAATCTTTATTCTGCTAACATGTACTAGAACGTATCGTCCTTGTAAACGTTTATTTATGAATTAAAAAAAAATCTTATCAATATCTTTGATTGCTTTAAAATTGTTGTTTGCTTAATAAATTGTAAAACAGCGCCATCTATTGAGCTTACTGACACCAAGTCGATACAATCGTTTAGGAAATACTACGTACTATGCGACTGTAACTCTATCGCACAGATGGCGCTACGAGCAGGATTAGTAATAGATTAAAAGATTACAAAATATTCTAAAGCTATCGACAATATCGTGTTATAGCTAGGAACTGACCGTATGTAAAATCGTTGCGGGTTCTATTCCCACTCGATAGTGATGATTCCTCCACCTAATAAATATAACATATAACATATAGCATATATACATATTATGTAGATGGAATAAGTACTCTACGGAGCAAATACACCAGGCATGATAATAGAAAAATTGTTACTTACATAGTCCATATATAAAATAATGATAGACCTTGGAAATTATTTAAAGTGACCTTTCTCTAGTATCGCATTTCGAAGATCAATTGAAGCGCAATCTACCGAATTTGTTACATGATATAAATAACACTATTTGGTTACAAAAGTACGTCTTCTGTAACGATATCGAATTGTAAGCATATATATATATATATATATATATATATATATATATATATATATATATATATATATATATATATATATATATATATATATATATATATATATATATATATATATATTATATATATATATATATATATATATATATATATATATATATATATATATATATATATATATATATATATATATATATATATATATGTATATGTATATTTAAAAAGACCTGGACAAAGATGACCTAGCGTTAGGACACACACAGACGTTACGAACGTATAAAATTATATATTTAGATATTGACAATAACGACTGACAGGCAGATGACAGATTAACATAAAAAAAATCAAATTAAAGTCAAAATTAAATTCGTAAAGAAACGTATACAGTATATAAAATCTCAACTATGTACGTAATAGTAACAAGAAAGAAGGGTTTCTTTCCATTTTATCCACCGCCTTAGTTTAACATACATTCTACTATTGTGTAACGTCATAGTAGGTACTTTTTACATTGCTTTCATAATTTTTTTTTATAAAAGTGATTTGAGCTCAACTAAATAACGATATCTATCTACGAAGAACACAAAAAAAGTGTCAAATATCTTATTTACATACTAAAAGTAAAAGTAACAAGTATTTTATAATACAAATGTGCTAATAATATCGCAACATAGCTTTGTGCCAAAAGCAAATCGAATTTATCATTGAAATGTTTGTACGCACTACGTATGTATACTTTCTAGAGTTTAATATGAAATATTTAAATACTGGCTCTTACCCACTGTACATCACAATACTGTTTGTTCTTCGCGTTGAATGACAGTTATTCAAGTAAATATTTAAATTGGATTGGTTTATGCATTAAAATGACAAAAATAAATAGAAGCCGTCGTGGCGCAGTGGCACACCGGCGTCTGACTATAAATGCGATGGTTGCGGGTTCCATTCTGCTCTAGGGAACGAATTATTTTACATTTGCTCGCTCTGGTAACAAGAAGTGCGGCGTTTAGTTAAGGCTGAAAATTGGGAGAAAAGCGGAGAATAGAGTGTCTTATCACTAAGTTTTCTCTGTCTAACTTTATGGAAAAAAAACAAATTAAAAAATATGTGTATTTTTTTTAAGAATTAAAAAAGTACAATGTCGAATTATCTCGTACTACATATAGTAATATTTGTTTCATTCATAATAACATTGTGTTGGTAATGTTGTTAATATTTATTATTCTTTTTGTAGCTTCTATATCTCATAAACGTGTATATCCAGCATCAGCTTCCATAATCCATCGCGCAACGTCTCTTACACAAAGCGACTTACGACGATGGAAGTAAGCTTTAGTACTTTGTCCAAACATATATAAAGGAGTAGGAGAAGTTGAGTTTGTTGCCGCAGCAGTGCTAGTTCACTCGATTAAAAACTGCTTATAATAATATTTAGATTTAAATTTTATTCTATACCTCTTTACTTTATTCTATCTAAATAATATTTAGATTTATATTTTATTATACCTTCGATTTTATTTAAAATCGAGGGAAAAGCACTAAATAACAAAAATAAAATGTTTTCTAGCTTTAGAACTTAATATCAATTAGCCGAATCGATTCCATGACTCACGAGCTTACTTTAAAAGCTCTGACAATGTTACATAACAACCGCGCTTAGCTCGAACGAACTAAAACTAAAAAGTAGTTTTACTTCCTCTACTATTGTTTCTAACGTATTATTGGCATTGTACAAATTTTTCTACTCTATATAACCTTTATTTTACCAATTTATTGTCTACGATATATATATATATATATATATATATATATATATATATATATATATATATATATATATATATATATATATAGATATATATATATATATATATATATATATATATATATATATATATATATATATATATATATATATATATATATATATATATATATATATATTATATATATATATATATATATATATATATATATATATATATATATATATATATATATTATATATATATACTACTTCTATAATGTCAACGTACGTCGCAACTGATCTCGTAATCGTAATCAGATGTGATGCCATCAAATATTAGTGATAGTATCCGCTTAAGAGGATTTACGTCAGAGATTTACGACGAGCTTTAGTTAAGCTTTGGTTACATGGTTCGTTGAGATTGTATCGTATATATATCTATACTAAAGCTATTACGTATAATTGTTTATGCTTTTAAAGTGGTTTAAAGCTGCTACAAGCTTTTTTTGTTGCTGTGACTTTATCTTATTTAGCGGTAACATATATCTGATGTGATCTTATTTTGATCACATATTAATTATAACGAATTATTAATAATAATTATTATTACGATTATTAAGAATAATAATTATTAATTATAATAATTATTACGAGGCCAATTATACCTTAACGTTTAATAAGACTAAGTTAAAAGATGCGTTTGCGCGTTCGATGACAATTTCAATTGTATTTGAAGGCACCATTATTAAATATTTTTAATGATTTTTCAATCGTTAAACCACACTAAGGATAAAAAAAATACTATGTCGCCAGTGTTGTTGGCAATATATTCAATTTCAAAAAAAAAAATACCGGAAATTTGATTGCTAGCAATAGTTGACTTTAATTGACGTTTTCGTATGCTTATTTTAGCTTCCCATCAACTTATGGTTAGAAAGCTATTTAAATTTTTAGAAAGAAAGATATTTAAAAATTTTAGAAAGACATTTAAATTTTTTTTCTATATAAAAATATTACTTAAACGTAAAACTCATTACATATATTTGTTTTGGGACAACAACAGTTCAATATTTCCTAAATATTCTTGTACAGGTATATTTTCACATAAAATTAACAGTTATTTTACGACTGCTTGCGACAACGCGCTTGTGACAACTCATAAATTACTATACTAGTTAGGTAATGAATAAATACTTTTTATTGACACGTTTAATAATGTAACATATAATAAAAAAATGTAAATGTTGTTAATATAAGCTTTAAGCTTTCTCCATTTACAGAAAGCTTATAGTGATACATATACAACTGCACTTATCATCTTGAAGTAGCAACTTAAACTAAATAACTTTATATATATTACTACACTAGCGGACGCCCGCTACTGCGACTCGCACATAGCATTGTTCTCAGAGGGAATCTATTGTTAAGACACTCTGTTGGCCACTCTCCACCTTTTGATGGACTTCGTGTTGAGTCGCGGAACTCAACGCCGCGCTTTGCCAGAGCGCAGAAAATGAAAATAATTCTTTCTCCACGAGTGGGAATCGAACCCACAAACCGTCGCGTTTATATGTAGATGTTGTTCCTCTGCGCCACGACTGTCTCCGTATCGACCGTTTTTCATGTAACTTAGTTAGACATAATGATTTTTCACGAGAAGTACAGAGATTATTTTTGCGGAGAGCAGAGTGTCAAAAGACCGCAAAAGCGCAAACCTGAGAAAAAATATAACAATAACCTATAATTACTATATAACAATAACTTATAATTAAAGACAATTATACTAAACTGTCATTTAGTTGTTACAAAAATGTAATGTATGTAAATGCACAATGATAAACTTAAACAAACTTGATATGCATCTTACATAAAAATACGCTTCATTATATTCCATGTATTTGTTACAATTTATACGTTAATAAAAACTATAAGTAATATAAAACTATAATGTAACAGCTTCAATTGCTATTGTGAGAATTCAGGTTAATCAATAATCAAGCATTCAAATATGTAACCATTTTTTTTTGGAAAATTCAAAAAGAAAACCTGATTTTTTTCATTCTCATGATCTGAATCTTCTCCTCGGTTTTAAATTTGAATCCCTAATATGACATTTCATGACTATTGTTACATATAGACTATATATACTACATATAGACTATATATTATGTTAAATTTATAGTCTATTTTATAAAATAAAATATAATAATATAATATACAGATTTATATCTGTACATCGAATGTAATCACGAAAAAACGATTTAGGGATATGTAAATACACCCCCTAGTACTCAATACCTCGCGACCTCATGCTGCCTCCTTATACAGGCCATGCAACTGTTATGACATTCGACAAGGTGTAAGCTGAAATCTCTATGTACATTACACAATTAATACCCACATATTAGTATATAAAATGAGATTAATATTAACTTTCTTTAATATTGGTACTTATATGTTATTGTTATATACATATATACATATTATGTATTTTCATTTTGTTTATTCTATATGTTTGTGTATCAAACATTACATTCCGTTACAAAAAGGTGCGTTATTTCTACCTTCTATAGTAGCACTGAAAATATTTGTGTAAAGCAAGCAAACCCATATTCAAAAGCTATATAAAATGAACACAACCTGTTACTTGCCAAGTGGTACATACTCACTGGTGTGTTGAAATAAATAGTGACACAAATTATTTGTATAGTCGAGGACCGAGGGCGATTGGTCGCGGGTCAAGGCTGAAGATTGATTCAAACGTACACTTTTATCTTTTTAATAAGCGATACCTATCAATCAAACTTGAAGGTTATTTTTTTAAGATTTTAATATTTTTCCTACATAATATAGTAACTTCTTCAATCAATTGTGCCATCGTTGAGACTGAAACAATTTGATCCAATATATATGTAAATATATATATATATATATATATATATATATATATATATATATATATATATATATATATATATATATATATATATATATATATATATATATATATATATATATATCATATAGAATATAACAACTTCTCTAGAGGAAATATAGCACTCTCGAGGTTCTCTAAGACTTGTTCCCATAATGTTTGAAATAAGTAAATATGAACAAGTGGAAGCGAGCACCCTGTTCGAACTTAGATACATCGCGCCTGTCTGTCTTTTAACTAATGGTTATTTTCTAAAATAAAATATACGCGCTACAAAACGCGGCAATGCCACTTCTTCCACTTAGCATTATCCCAGCTTATTGCCAGGGTCTGCTTTCCTACTTAGTCTACTCCACTTTGCACGGTCTTGAGCATCCTCAGTGGTTAGTCCATTGGCTCTCATGTCGTGCGTCACGACGTCCAGCCATCGCTTCCTTGGGCGTCCGGGGGGTCTTACTCCAGGGACAGACATATCAAGGCATTTTCTTCCGACGTAGTTCTTAGGCCGGCGCAAAACGTGGCCATACCATCTCAGACGACGCTCTTGGAGCTTATCCGCTACGTCACGGACCCCAAGACTACCTCGAATGAATGTGTTGCGTATGCGGTCAGCCCGAGTAACGCCACACATCCACCTCAGCATCTTCATCTCCGTTACGTGAAGCTCCTGAGTGTGCCGAGATAATGCTGGCCAACATTCGCTGCCGTATAGAAGAACTGGTCGGATCATGCTCTTGTATATCAGCCCCTTGAGTTTGGGCGGTATTCTGCGATCGCAGACCACACCAGTGACCTCCCGCCATTTGGCCCAAGCAGCGCTAACCCGGGCGTGGACATCGTAGTCGATGCCTCCGCACTCGTGCATAATGGATCCAAGGTACCTGAACTTCTCCGACTTAACGGCTGGCTCAAGCCCGATGTGGATGATGCTCGAGTCTGGGTTCCCGCAAGCCATGTACTCGGTCTTTGACACATTCAGTTTAAGACCACCGTTCTCAAGCGCACCCTTCCAGGCATTCACTTTACGCTCCAGCATCAGTCGATTCTCGTCAATGAGTACTATGTCATCGGTATACATCATCAGCCATGGAGGCTGGTCCTGGATGTGAGCCGTGACAGTATCTAGCACTACATTAAACAAAAGTGGACTAAGAGCTGAGCCTTGGTGAACCCCTACTGTAATTGGGAAGGGTTTGGTATCGCCAACAGCGGTCCTAACTGTAGAAACAGAGTCGTTGTACATGTCTCTGATAATAGCAACATAGGATTCAGGGATCCCTTTGGATCGCAGTGCCCACCAGATACACTGACGTGGCACACAGTCAAAGGCCTTCTGCAGGTCTAAGAATGCCACATGCAGAGCTCTCCTCTTTTCCCTGTGTGCCTCCATCAAAATTCTGAGGGCAAAAATGGCGTCCGTAGTGCCTGATCCTGGCTAAAATCCATATTGACACTCAGAGACAGTACACTCTCGGCGGAGCCTGAGGGCAATCACGCGCTCGAAGAGCTTCATGGTGTGACTCATAATCTTAATGCCCCTATAACTACCGCAATCTTGAACACTGCCCCTTCCTTTGTAAATAGGGGTAATAAAACTGTGCCGCTATTGATGTGGCATCGTCCCAGTGTTCAAAATGCGGTTAAAAAGATCAGTAAGCATGAGCACACCACGAGAGCCTAACGATTTCCACGCTTCGATCGGAATATCGTCAGGTCCCACCGCCTTGCCGTTCTTCATGCGTCGAAGACAATTCTGAGTTTCATCAAGGGTTATTGAAGCAATAAGTCCCAGGTTAGGAGGTGGTTCAGACGGAATACTACCCGGGTGCTGAGTATTCAGCAGCTCCAAGAAGTAACTTCTCCACCTCTCCTTCACAGAAGCATGACTACAAAGCAGCTTGCCCTGGGAATCTCTGACGCAAACACATTTTGTGATATCTTGCGTCGCTTTATCCCGAGCACGTGCCAATTTGTAGATGAGCTTCTGCCCCTCCACAGTTTCAAGTTTATCATATAGAGGTAATAAACTTTCACTGCGGGCTCTGGCTACAGCTCTTTTGCTGGCACGTTTTGCTGCTATGTACTCCAGCCTGTCTTCAGGAGAGTTGGAACGCTGCCACTCCTTAAATGCAGTCTTCTTATCATGAATCACCTCTTGTACCTTGTCATTCCACCACCATGTCTCCCTGTCCATAATACGTCCTCCCTTAGAAACGCCAAGAACATGTTTACCAGCCGTTATGATTGCTGACTGAGCTCGATCCCAAGCATCCTGAGCAGTTTCAGTGTTAGTTGATAAATTTTGACTGTTAACCTCTGCCAGAAAGTCGGTCTGCACCGGTCCATTCAGCAACCACCACTTGATCTTAGACTTACGCGTCTCGGCTAATTTCTTTAGCGGGGTAACGACATAATCCATGACAAGAAGACGATGTTGGGCCGTGAGGCTTTCGCCAGGAATGACTTTACAGTTAGTTACCTTGCCAACATGACACCGCCTGGTCAATAGATAATCTATTTGGGTTGAGTGGAGTCCACTCGCATACGTAATAAGATGCTGCGGACTCTTTTGGAAGAACGTATTCACGATGGCCAGATCAGATGCAATACAGGTTCTTAGGATATTTTCGCCCTCTATATTGCGGCGACCGTGACCAAAACCACCGTGGACACGTTCATACGTATCCGCAGCCTTACCCACGTGACCGTTAAGGTCTTCCCCAACTATGATCACCTCGGTAGATGGTATAGCGAGTAGAACCTCTTCATATTGCTCCCAGAGCAATATGAAGAGGTTCTGTCACATGTCTGGCCAAATGTCTGTCCGATATTGGTACTGGGCATACGGGTACGCGACCCCGGATCCTCGAGCCACCACTGTCATACTTCTTCCCAATCCATGAAAGTGGTGTCCTTACCCCCCCTCTCCCCCTTTTTACTAATCTTTCCCCTCTTATCCTTGGCTTTTCCCACAAAAATGGGTTTTGGAGGTCAGATGGTAATCGCTCCATTAAAAAGCCGCCACCAGCCACTCATATGGAAAGACCAAAAATGCCACCACGCCACTATTCTACATTAAATGTCTTGAACTCAAACGGTGTGCAGATAGCGTCAGAGTGTCTTGACATTGGGTTCTCTGCTCAATGCTATGCTGGAAAGAAGTGAAGCTGAAAAATCTTTACATTAGTAACGTCACTACTTAAACTATTGAAATCCTACTTAAAGACTCTGACTGATTAAAGCACTTGCAAGTACTTACTACACGATATTCAAGAACTTTAATAACAAAAGGTAACCTTAATCTCTACAGTTCAAGCACAGTAGAGTTACATTTGCTGTGTCTATTATCTAAGTTAGTTAAATTATTAACTGATGATTTCATGCCTTTAAAACAAAATGTGTGTGTTTATGTGTATGTGTGTGTGTGTGTGTGTGTGTGTGTGTGTGTGTGTGTGTGTGTGTGTGTGTGTGTGTGTGAGAATGAACTCATGCATTTTGTTCTTTTAAGTGGGTAGATACTTAGTGAGTATAAAGAGAGTGGGATGGTGATGCATTAAGATACTGTTTTAATACGACAACCGACGACAGCAGAATATTTAAAAAGAAGTATGTAGAGGAGACGTCTAGGAGGATGGTTCGTAAGCACAACGGCTGTGGGCTTGTTTCCCACTCGGGGAGGATGTATTATTTAAGTTCCACCACTTAGCGAGAAGCTAAAAAACAGGAAAATAGTGATGAAAGTGAGTGAGAGTGGTACCACTCTCTAAATATACAAATATTTTTATATTTACATTTCATGATAGTCTTTTGATTTAGTTTCATCAATTATGGTAGGGTTTTAATAAATCAAAAATAATAATAAGCTAATTATCTTCATGCGAGTACTTTGAACGATGAAGTAGAAGAGAGAATGAGCAATATTTCGACATAATTCTACTGTAACATAAATTTATCACTAATAAGTAAGTATATTGTATAGAACTGCACTCTTCAGCAGTCCCACAATATACACTAGCGTCTACAATATCGACATAATTATACATTTATACTGTTAATAAAAATGTCGTAATTAAACCTTGAATTTATTATCGCTACTTTTAAAGAGCTTTTTTCATAACATGTTGAGTGCAGTATGCAAATTAGTGCATCATTATTTCGAGTGCAACTCGTTCACGGTTGCACCTCCCCTTATATATATATATATATATATATATATATATATATATATATATATATATATATATATATATATATATATATATATATATATATATATATATATATATATATATATATATATATATATATATATATATATATATATATATGTATATGTATTTCATTTATATTTCATTATTGATTAACGGCTGATTTGAGTCTACAGTCCAGTACAAACTAATTTAAGAGAAAAATCCAATGGTCCGTCTCCATACCTGCATATCTGCATATCTGCATTTAATTATAATAGAAATTTTTATAGCCTAAATTTTGAACGGTATAGCGACTTTCTATATTGCTTTACTCGGAAATAATTATTGCGATTTAAATTTGCGCAAATAAATTTGAATTATTATCTTTAAGGTGTGTCAATGTATCTGCGCTTGCGCATATACGATTGTGTGCCAAGTACGCTCTGCTTTGTAATATAATTATGGTCATCTAAAATTTCAACATTTATTTAGGTAAAACTTTTAAATACATTTTTGATCTTCATGGATCAGCTTAGTCTCATTTGGCGACGTAATTGCTTTAAATATGATCATAAATCAAACAAGATCTAAATTTGATATTTTCAGCTCTCTCCTTATATTGGAATTAAAAAGCTACTTTTTCCTTTTTGATTATTCATATTCTCTAAATAAAAAAATAGCTGCCATTTTAAAAATGATAACAGAAATGACAAACAACAAGTTGGACAAAGCGACCATTTAATTAAAAAAAAACACATGAGTTTTATCTACAATACAAATATATAAAAGATGTTACAATATCACATTCGTCTTGTACTTGCGACACCAATAAATTAAATATTAATCAACGGCGGACCGTGGGTCCTTACGACAATCAGTAAAGGAATTGACAACTTTAAACTACATGATGCTGGAACTGGAACTTCATAGAAAGTGGAATCCATACGAGACATCGATATTCTTACCGAATTATTAAATCGATAAATTTATATTAGCACTATCACAAATTTGTCTCTGGAGTTTAGCTCTTATCCTTACTGATTTATTATCTAGAACTAGATTTTACTGTTGTCCGACGTGGTCGATCTGAGACTGAAGATTGTTGATAACTTCAGACGGCAGCTGGTCGCCGAGGATCTCGAAGAGATTGATCCTTTGGTTACCAGGAATTGATTCGTACGCCGCAAGTTCTACTCCTTCTTGGACCTGGTGAAATTAAACGTGTTTTTTTTTAATATTAGATATTATGCAAACGCGGAATTACAGATATCTTAAATATAAAATAGTTAAAATTTTCATAATTACATCATCTACTATTAGAAACACATTACTTTCATAAATGCGAAATGAGATTGATTCAACGATTTTTTTTGAATAATAAATTTATTATAATTATATATATAATAGAACTTAAGAGTATTGTTCAAATTTTTAAACAAAAAACGAACAAAATAACATTAAGCTTATTTATTTATTAATTTACGTACAACAAAACACCGTACAAAAGCCACAGAAAATATGTTATATCAGAAAAATGAAGATTTTTTTAAAATAATATTAATTTTAAATATTAGAATGTACTAACTTTCTGTATAACAGCATCCTTGGGGATCAGGAAGGTGCTCTGAGCCTGTTTGATCGCCTCCTTGCTGTAGGCGGCGCCCTCCCTCTGCGGGGCCGCCGCCGCCACCGCCACTAGCATGAGGCACACCACGAATTTCATTGTAACGATACTTTACGATTACCTGGTGAAAAATATACTTGTATTTATATCTTGTTACATGTATTTATATCTTGTTACTTGTATTTATATCTTGTTACTTGTATTTATATCTTGTTACTTGTATTTATATCTTGTTACTTATTTCTGCTTATCCTCGATTCTTTAGGGAAATTGGATGTGTTAAATCTGATAGAATAATTTTGTCAAAATAGTCAAAACAGCGTCCATATTATGATTATAGCTTTTTTACATAGTGTACCTAATGTGAGAGTACCAATAGTAACCATCAGGCTTAGAAGCGATAAAACTGCGACATAACAGATATTGCCAGCTGGATACAATCCAAGCGCTCTGACCAATTAAGCGATACCTTCATTTCCCGCCACACAGGAAAGTTCTATACAACTTTTATATGTTTTTGTATGTAAATATAATATAAAAAAGAAAGTAAAAAAGGTACATGTTTCCGTTGTTGTTAGTTCTTGTTTTCTTGCTATCTCCATTTCCAAAATTACGAGAAGTAGAGAGGTTATATAAGTGTACACTCAGACACTGCCTTACTGTGGCGTGATGGCGCCAATGAGAGCAGGACTAAACGCTGCTACACTAACTTTCCAAAACATTAATAATGTAACCGTTATTAAAATGTTAATGTGATTTTGTAACATCAATTTAGAAGATGATACAACCGTAGTTCTTGCGTAAGACACGTATTCCGTAGTGGCCGAATGCAAGGAGAAAGTACGAAGTCACGATCCTGGCGCGACTGTCGAATTTCAAATGTCCGTATATCATCAATATGTATACAGGGTAAGAGAAGCGGATGTTGTGTTAGTTTCGTATACTCGTAGAGGTTTTTAGAGCTTTCGAACTGTATAACGAAAGCTTGTTAGTATATTTAAAAAAAATGTTTGAGAAAAAATTACCAACTTTAATTTAGGATTTCCTCTCAATCTCTCCTCTTCTCAACATTACTATATCAACGAAATTTTGTAACTTTTATTGATATATTAAAAAGTGTATATTCCCATACCAACATAAAATCGGACCATTCCATAGATTATATTTAAATTTTTTAAATAACAGCACTAGTTTTTATAACATATTGCAACTCTACATTTACGTATACATATGTTAAATACTCCATTTAAGATGATTCTAGAAGCACTTCCTTTTATTGCATAATGGTCCGAGATGTGTATCATACGCAAGAAAGTAGCGTTCACATTAAGACTAAAATACTAACGGGTTGCAAAATATTTAAAATGATAATATGAGTTATGAGGTCCGCACGCTTATACTGGGTTGATAATCGTCATTTGTAAATATATACTATAGTTCAAAATATTTTTATATTTACTTGATGTGATAATATAACGCGGTGAACAAACACTCTATACTCAACGTCTCCAAGACCTATGAAAACTGAAGACGTTTAAGTGTCCTGACACTGTTCTCTATCTTTTCTGCAATTAAGAGGTTCTATTGCAGATAAAATTTAAAAACAAAAATATTATATAAGAATATCTTTGATAGACTATATAAATTAAATATTTATATACTACGATCGTTGTAATTTGAATATTATATTATATAATACCACGAATAACAAGTTTCTTGTACTTGTAACTCTATATTTAGTAAAACAGAGCGCCCTTAATAGTCACATCTGCTTCTAAATTACAGAAGCAGAATATCTGCTTTAATCCAATACTTAATAAAATTTCAATACATATTAGTTACAAACTTGTTTCAAAAAGATTGATAAAAAAACGTTGAATTAAGAAAATTTTTAAAATATTTTAATAAATATGAGGCCATATTAGTTGTAAGCTATAACATATAAATTTACTAAAGCTCTCATATTACAAAAATAAATACTTACTAAAATAGGATCAACAAAAAGACGCACTAAAGCACTTTACTACCGAATACTAAATACTGATATAATCGTATAAAAATATACACGAATCGTAGCAATATTTAAATGACACCAAGGACAATGTATAGGCTCACCTGTAGAGCGGCAGAGTGTGGCGCGCGCGCAGCCCGTCTCTACATATAGCGCCCCTCTATACACTTTCACTACCCCCCGCTCTCCTGCGCAACTTGAGCATTATGGAGCTATGAAATATACCAATCATAGAGTCTTTTATATAAAAATATAAATATTTTAATGGTTTTTTAAGTTATATTTTTTGGTGAATTGGATATAGTTGAATGTATTCAGAAATATAGAGTCGTTACTTGTATCTAAATAATGAATATGTTAGTTAATCTCAGCGACATTGCTACGACGTGTTACTAAAATATACGAAGGATATAGGTACTTTACCCATGCAATATTATATAATATTTTATATTTCAAATCTCGGATTTCTACACCCAACTCGAAGCGGGAAACCTTACAAGACGTTTTTTTTAGAAACAAGCTAAATTCAAATTATGCATACTATATTACGTTACGTGTAAATTTGTACACAAACCAACTTACTTACATCACTCTATATAATCGAAATTTAATTTTCTAAAGGGTTTATTCAGTGAGTCTGTCGCTATGTTCGTGGCTTCTAAGGATTAAGCCCAATTATTGTAAATCTAAGTAAGTTGCTCTTACCAAAACAGATGAGAAAAACAGGCTTTGCTAGGCTATTCTACAATATTATAATTTTATATAGACACTGTGTTCTGTACATTTTGCCCAAGTTTTAAAAATTTAGTGAAGAGATGCGAAACTTAATGCAGCACTCTGTAGCAGGGAAATAAGCTAATATAATTAAAATTATATAGAAATGCTTGTATTTAAAATATATGCTGGTTTCCCTTATCTGATAGTAAATTCTAGTTTTGATTTCCGCCACTTATAATACGTGTAATGATTACATCTGATATACAGATGTTCGCTCGGTCAGTTAGGTACATTTGTGTGTATTTATTTCAATTAATTCCGCCATAAAGCACGCAACGTTTTTTAAACAGGAAAGTGAAATGTGGAGAAAGGATATGATATGTATGTAGTCGTATGATAATACATACTCGTATAAAGAAGCATAATAAAAATAAGACTCTACAAGTCTATGGAACACCCCACTATACAAGCTGTTTAACTAAGCCTGCTCTACATATATGAATATTTAAATTATAACTAAAACCGGATACATTGGTTTTAAAGCCTCAAATGAACGTGACGCTTCACTTTCATATGTCGTTGAGAACTCTAATATTATTCTAATGGGTAAAGGAAGTATTTGGAAACTGGTTTGCGAATTTGCTTTTGTCATATCATATTATACGCTTAAAGCAATATAGGACAATATTTGTATTTATTAATTTTTACAAATATTTGTAAATACTCGCAATATTTGACTATATACGTTTGTGGAGGTAGCATGTTCAGATCCTGTTCCTGTTAAAATATTGTATTTTGTTTTTATATGAGCAGTGTATAGAGAGAGTCAGCGTGGCGAAAGTTAACGTTGTTTTTTTGTCTTACCAAAGCAGAAAAATTGATCGAGTATCGATTAAGTAAATGATTGAGTATGGATCAAAGGGGCATTTGAAAGCACACTGGCAAGCACACTTATGGTGGCCTAAAAAAAATTACTTTACAAAAATTGACTATTGGTGAGACGATAGTCCGGAATTCAAATACGACTATAGTATAGAAATATATGCCTACAAGACTTTCAATGAATGTAGAATGACCGACAAAAATTTTCCATATCTTCTAATGAAAATTTGGGTGTAATTTCTAAAAAGTACTTGAAATCTTTTCTCTACCATATTATTAAACTAAGTTAACAAGTGCTTCAGAATCCAATTTAAAATATAATAAAAAAATGATTTTTAAGCGTAATTATTCTTTAAGTAAATTTTATACGATCTTTTAGTGTCATTCACATATCTTAAAAAAGAGTGGGAAAATGAAAGCACGTAGAACCCGTTTATTACAATTCAGTCTCATAATACGCTATTTAAATAAGACCCTTTGACTTATATATACTTTCAGACGCGTAATACGTTCGTCATCCCGTTTAATACATCACTATCGGCACTTGATATGAAATACATTGTAAAAAAATCAAATTGTAAAATGAGAATTGAAGAAGATAGAGTAGAATAGATCAATTTATTGCTGGCAATAAGGCACCATATGAAATTTTATCCATTGGTGATCTTGTTAAATACTTGAATACTACGCAAAATAGACCGTGAGTCAAATGTGATTATTTCAAATGCCTGAGGCTTTATTAGTACTTAGAGATTAAAGATGAACCAAACCAAAATACACTTATTTTACTTTTGTTTTATTTTACCTTTGTTACTCTAAATAAAGAATAATATAATGTAGTGTAATATAATGTAAATAAAATATAATATAATGTAATGACAATCTAGAAGAAATGTTGCTGTATGAAGCTTATTTTAAATAAACATATTATCATGTTGTATTTTTCCCTTTCTCGCTTAAGACACGTTTATAGACAGATCCCTGAGAAATTGTCTAGAGTAAGTTTTACTGTAATTTATACCTAAGAGTGGTGATAGAACCCACAACAATCGCGATTACATCCAGGCACTCTCACTGCACCTAATTTACTTCATACTTATAATGAATTTCAAAATTTTGCATAATACACTATCCGTCCTACAAAGCTATATAGTGTGACCTATTGAATAACACTAGATCTAAGCCCTACAAAGGTTTTACGTAAATAGCTGTAATGGCTGGCGGAGTCTGGGTCACGAGAGGACTGTTAGAAAGGCGGCGTTAATTGTCGAAGTCTAAGTGAAGGTACACCATGCGAGCGTTGTGGATATGCAACCGTGATGATTGTTTCCGCTATTGCAATATAAGATGGACCGAGGTTTTAATTTCGTATACATATGTGGTAAATTTGGTTATAAGATTACTTTGTGGTCCGGCTGTCTGTCTGTCTGTCTGTCTGAAAAGATTGATACGATTGATTGATAAGATGTCTTGTCATTTTTAAGGACACGTAGAGATAGCGTCCTGTGGAGCTCTCAGAAGATACAAATGTTTATAAGCGTTTGTAATTAATCCAGTTAAATTATAAATTGGATATTGCTTATTATATGAAATTCGTCGAGCATCAGTTCATTCAGAGCGTCAACTGAGATGGTATGGCCATGTTATGCGCCGACCTAAGAACTATGTGGGAAGAAAGTGCCTTGTCATGTCTATCGCTGGAGTTAGACCACCTGAAGGCCCAAGGAAGCGATGGCTGGATGCGGTGACGCAAGACATGAGAGCGAATAGATTGTCCACCGTGGATGTTAAAAACCGACCAAAGTGGAGTAAGCTTAGTCGGAAGGCAGACTCTGGCAGATTAATGCCAGGCAGAAGAACATTGTATAAAAGTTGTTCCGTAATCAAAACCTGTGATAATTTATAGGCATAGCATACAAGAAACCATTACAAACTTATGAAGTACATACTTCATTCGATGCAAAATAAATGCATATGCCCGTTTAATTGAAGTATATACAATACAATCACGAAATTGGTAGGGAGCCCTCGGTGCGCGTTTCCGACTCGCTCTTGACTCATATAAAGCATAATATCCTAATAATGTGCATGAGAAATAAAACAAAAATAATCTTTAAGAGGTGATGACAAAACGCATGTGGTCAGAGTCCGATTGAGTAACGGTCCTTAGCAATCGTCCCGCGCTCTATGCACGTAGTCCATACGTCCATAGAGCGGTCATAATGCAAGCATTTATATTACAATAGCTTTTGTCATTTAGCCAGTTTAAATGATTTATTAATTACTAATATGAGGATTTGATTTTCAATTGGGCTATGATTAGTTACTTCATATATATGCTACTATATGTATATATGTATGCACTCATTTTGTATGAAATGAACTACGGTATAAGTTTGTAATGGTTTTTTACTGAGATATATCTAAATTGGTTGTATAATTAGTTCTAACTTATTGCCAAATTTCACAACTCTAGGTAATTTCAACTTGATTCCTTCACGTGATTTGACAGAGAAACGCGCAACAAAGTGATCCTATAAGGGTTCCATTTTTTACATCAGACGAGAGAGTGGAGAAATATAATTATTCTCTCTGGCAGGAGTCGAACCCACAACCATTTGAGCAGTGATACATTATCAAGTATCGATGCATGAATCTCACAATGAATTTATTTAAAAGCTCGTTGAGTTGTCTTGTTTCTTATAAAGGACGTACTCGATTGAACAACTATGGGGAAAGAAACAGTATCAATTTATTAGCATATCTTAAGAAAATCTCAAAAATATGAGGAGGCATTTTTCTTTTATTTTACGTCTTTGAGAATCCTCTCATTAGTACGTGAGGGAAAGCTTTGGCCCCTTATCTTAAAAATTGCAGAAGTTTATAAAGCCAATATTTAAGTTTGATAATATCTACTTATTGGTACTTTACGTCAAGGGATCTTCTCGTGTAAGAACAATTTTACTTCAATTATTTAACTATGCGTTTGTCGTACGTTCTTCCTCGAAAGTTCTCCATTCAACGTAGCGTGCTCGAAGCGCCAAAACTAAACCACTGAACAAAACAATCTTTTTGATTTAACACATTACATTACACCCATTCTGTCTTTGGAAGTTTGTATTGAAATGAAGAATAAATTTTCAAAATTTGGATTTTCATTATTTGTGTTATATATTATATATATTTATGTGTGATATTCAATAAAAATCATTTATTTGTCATTTTGCAACAGTTACTATTAGTAAAATACTTAATAAATAAATTGGTATAACGTTTTTATTTTGGGTCCGATTACATTTATAAATATCTCCAATAATAGTTTTTTTAACATACTCTCCATGCACAGAGAGCTATCTGTCATATTTTGATTATATGTTACACATTAACATTTGGTCGGCTTTAAATTAATTATTATCACATAAATACTTAGTCTTATTTGACGACTAGCTGTTGTGAGCAGACGCCAGAATATAATTTACTTGAAGATATACCAATATATTTATATAAACAACTTCTATATATAATATGCTAATATTACACAATATATCTATACATTACGATTATCAAATATAGTAGCTAGGTATAAAAAAATGGATATAAAGAAAACGAACCATTCAGTCTAATTTGTTTTATTTGTAAAAAAAAACAATTTAAATAAAATAATAAATGAGTCGGTGCGCTTATTGCCCGGGAAAAGATGACGTCTTCCGGAGCAAGAAGGAGCACCTCACTTAGCGGACGACGACTTGACCGAGCCCTCGGTGACCAAACAAACGAGTTTCATATAAACGCGCTATACATAAACGTTTAGCAATTTTATTTGTATGTAAGATTAATTACTTAGTTATTATTATTTTGGCAAATCTTTCGCATCTAGTTTTAAAGTTCTATGACACTACACAACTAGATTGAACCGTAATATCAAATCTAGATTCAGAATAAAATGATAAACGTTTATGAACGGCAAATTTTTTTTCTTAATATATTTGAGCCTTGGGAGCAAAAGCTATTCCTTACATACACATAAGTGCAATAAATTATCTATGTGCGTTCACATATACACGCTATTCTATGAATAATTATAAATTTTTATTTGTACCTTTACGAAGGGCGTAGTCGGAGTCGACTAAGGAGATTCTAAACTAATTTGATCTATATAGAGAATAATGAATCTAGATGAGATTTTGAATTTAATTTAAACGTAAACTGAATCTAGATTAAACTGCAATAAAACCATCATTGAGTTTGGTTTGAGTATTGATCGGATCAAGATTTAGTGCCTTGTTTGAACCAGTTTCTCAATTAAGTATTTTCATGTCATATTTTAATAGATTTAGATATTTATATATATATATATATATATATATATATATATATATATATATATATATATATATATATATATATATATATATATATATATATATATATATATATATATATATTAAATTGAAAGTTATAAAGCAAATCGATCGTAAAGGATCTATATCTATGAAAAGTTAGAGCTCTTGAGAGCCTTCGCCTTGATTAGTGTTGCCAGAGGATAGATTGTGAATTATAAAATAAAGAATTTATAGAAGCACAGTCTGTTTACGAAACAAATTATATTTTATATTGCAATATAAAACTGTTTTTATTTTAAATATATAATGTGTAGTATATAATTTTATTTTCCACTAATCTGTTCAGAAATGTTTAACTTGGATGATCGATTCCATTACCGCTCTTTCAAAACGAACAAATAATATAATAAAATCTTTTTTCTATAAGAAATGTCAATAACAATGTTTTTAACACTGCATACATAAATTTAAAATCACACTTATTTATTAAAATGAATATTGCAAACACATTTGCATAATTTGAGCATCTGGCAACAATATTCAATTATAAAACGATAAAGCAGCGGAAATGGCAACGTGGCGTCGACAGCAGGCGCCTGCAGTCACTTGACTAGCTTACTTGCTTACACGTTACTCTCACTAAAATAAATAAACTACGCTAAACTACACTAATTTATAAATAATTTGTCCAACTACTAATAAATTCATAATCTATACCAATTGACGATAATCTATTAGTCTCTATTTTATAGTTTTAAATGCCAAGCTGAAGTTCCGCCAGCGAGCTCACTGCGCAGGCGTGGTCTCGGCGGGGAGGTCGGGCGCGTCGCTGGTGACGTCACTGTCGCCCTCAGCCGGCTTCTCCTCATTCTTCATCACGACTTTCGTCGGTCGTCGAATCATTGTTGGAACGTAAGATTGTGTGATTATTTCTATATCCTTCTTATTTGATAGTTCAGTTTTGTTGTTGTTGTTGTTGTTGTTGTTGTTGTCGTGTGAGACGTTGTCAATGATGGGCAAGCGGGTGGTTGGTTCGACTTTGTCGTTTGGTGACGGCAAATCAGTTATGGACTCGTTATCGTCACCTTCGATTTCAACGATTTTTTGCTTATTTTGTTGCTTATTCTTTAACGGCACTTCTGTGATAGAATTGAGATTCCAGTTTTTGTTCTTGCTCTTATAGCCAGCTGCAAGGTTAACTGGGATAAGTTCTTCGGAATCAGAAATGGTGGTAGCGCTTGGGGCTTGACGTTCAGCTTCTGGACCATCGGTATGGTCACTGATAGATGCAACATCACCTACTAAATTTATTAGATCAGTGAGAACATTGTTGTTTCGTTGAATGGGTTCAATTAAAGCAGAGCTCTTATCGGAATCTGATGCAACTTTAATTAATTCAACAGCATCCGTTGTACTTTCTTGGGAACCAAATGAAGTTAGTATAAATTCCGTAGTTTCAATGTTTTCAAACGATTGATCAATTTCCGAAGGTAGAGCTCGAGATATTGTTAGGACTTCATCTTCGTTGGGTGACAATTTAGTAGTCTCTGTAACTAATGAGTCAGATGATGAGTCTGTGGTGTTATTATCTTTTTCAGGCTCAGAAACCTCATGTGGATTTTGGTCACTAGTTTCAATTGGTATAGAACTAAATTCAGTTTCCGAAAGTATTTCTGTAGATTTAGACGCCGTGTTTGTCGTTTCATCCATAGCAATAGCTGTTTGAGGAACTTCACTCGATATTGTATTATCAGCTACAGTTTCATTAATTACCGACTCTAAACTTTTTTGATTTACGTCAACTTGTGTTTCTAGGCTATCAATCTTAGAAGAATCATCTGCAGAATTTTCTTCTGTTGACGAAGGCTCATCAAAGACAATTGTTGTAGCTGGAATTTCAGAGGCATCTAAAATGTCACCAGTCACCTCATCAGATATTAATGATGGAGAATTTAAAATTTCAGTGGGGATTACAGATCTCATATTTAGCATAATATTTTCTTTTGTTAGAGGTGACAGTGTACTAACAGTTGTATCCCTATAGGTACTTGATTCGGCAGAAGTGTCTGGAACAGTATCTTTAGTCACAGATACTAAATCAGATACGTAGTTTATTGTTGTCGCAGGAGTTTCTTTAAAGATTGGTGCCTGAGTAGATATTGGCATACTTGGAGGTTTGACATCTTGATCAATTTGCACATGTTCATTATCTAACGGTTGTTCGGACATTCCTTCCTCATGGTTGCTCAAAACTAGGAACAAATCATCAGGAATGGGCGGGAATGCTGGGTTATGGTCCATATCTTCCTCTTCAATGATTGCTGCTTTAGTAGTTAGAGGACTAATGTCTGGTATTGATGGTCCCATCATAGGAACTATGTTGGGAATTTTAGAAGGTACGATGTCATTAGATGAATCTTCAGTTGATAAGCTGATTTTCGAAGACGGAACATTGTTTTTCGGTTCTGATATTTTTTCCGAAGGCGTAGACAGTTCAGATAGTATGGACGGGAGTGACATAGCTTCTTTGGGCCTAGAACTATCAATTTGTGATTTTGCATTACTAGAGGAACTCTCAGAAGTAGCTTCTCGTGGAATAGGTGGTGCTTTTGATGACAAATATTCGGCGACTTCAATATTAGACGAGGGTAGAATTTCTTTTATCTTTACATCCGTTATAACTGGAATTTCTGATACAGGTGTTATTTCTTTAATAGTGATTTCTGGTTTGATTGGTTCACTGGGTGGAAGAGGAGCCGCACTTGTCTCCATGTCGTTATAGGAAGGTACACTCGAAACTGATGAACTGATACCAGGTAATGGTGTTCCATCTGAAAATGAAAATTAAAAATTAAAAATCATTAACCCAGTGCTACTACGCCTCATGTACTATACCCTATTATCTCCGTCAGAAGTAGTGTATTTGGAGATTGAATATAATAGTGCTTGGGTTTAAAGACGTTTATTCTCAAAAAGATTACAATAATCACTTACTTGAGAACTTAGCTAATTAACAATAGAAAATTTTAAGGCATAAACAGCAGACATAAAATAAAGTTATTGAAAGAGAACTGTACGCAGTAAATATTATTAGCAAACATTACGTGGACCTCTGGAGTTAGTATGAGGTAAATGAAATTTTAAATGTACAAGATGTCTATGCTACATGGGATAATAATCTATAAGAACTAAGTATACTAAATATCTTGCAAAGGGTCTACTGTATCTACGAGTATGTTTGATAAACATACATACACACACACACATACATATTTATCCACACATTGATTTAATCTTTCGAAATAAAAACTACAAGCAACTTTTGTACGTTTATTATATTGTACTTATTTTTCTTATGACCCGTATTACTAAGCAACCAGTGGTCTGCACACAAACCTCTGACAGGACAATTATCGTATTCCGGACAACACCTCCCCGGCACGAGTCGCGGCCGACAGTCGTCCCGCACGAAGCACGCGATGCGCCGGCACACCACCTCGCCGCCCTGACAGTAGCACACCCGGCACGGGTCCTGAGGGTCCACCAGCTTTTCACCATTGCCGTAGATACGACCTTCTAGTTCGCATTCTGGAAACAGCAGATTTGAAGATTTCATTATGTATTTATTTTGTATGTATATTTTATATAATTATACGATTTTATATTTTATTTTATAAACCAGCTATGTTATAGCCTTATCTAAATTATATTTACATTTTAAGTATTATTTTCCTTAATAATATAATAATTGTAGACGAAAGCAATCTACTCTACTTACGGCTAATTTTATAATAAATATTTATATCAAGTTATGGCTATAACATAAATAGTCTCGAAGGTATCGTCATCGAAGGTAGCTTGTGTTATACTACAAAAAAAATCTTTTACTGGACAATATTTTACAGTATTTCTGCGTATATAATTCACTGATAATTTTAATACACACACACTTAAACAAATTAGTTAGTATAACATAGGACCAAGGTTTACCACATTGGTACGTAGGACAACAATGATCTGGCCTATGCACTGCCTTACAACCAGGGCGCGGCTCGCAGCGCTGCTTGGCGCACTGTACGCCGCCGTTGGAGCAGGAGCAACGCTCACAAGGACTGGTGCCAGGGAACTCGTCCCCTGGCATGTACACAACATCGCCAAGTGCACAGCTACCTGAAAAAACAGAGTAAATTATAAAAAAAATGCAATGTTTTTTCAAATTAGAATTTATTTTTATGAATTTTGAATCAACAAGTTATACAATAGTGATAGCTTTTTCTAAAAGTCTTTCTTTCTCTTCCAATATTTTGTCTTCTTCTTCTGTCTGGCATTAGTGCCGGCTTTGTTTGCCAGGGTCTGCCTCCCGACTGAGCTTCCTCCACTTTACTCGGTCTTTAACATCCTTAGTGGACAATATATTGGCTCTCATGTCCTGCTTCACATCCAGCGATCGCTTCCTTGAACGTCCGGGTGGTCTAACTCCAGGGATAGATATGTCAAGGCACTTCCTTCCGACATAGTTCCTAGGTCGGCGCATAACATAGACATATGATCTCAGGCGACGCTCTTGGAGCTTATCCGCTACGTCACGGACCCCAAGACTACCTCCAATGAATGTGTTGCGTATGCGGTCTTCATCTCCGTGACATGCAACTCCTGAGTGTGCTGAGATAATGTTGGCCAACATTCGCTGTTGTATAAAAGAACAGGTCGGAACATGCTCTAGTATATCAGTCCCTTGAGCTTCGGCGGTTTTTTTGCTATCGCAGACCACTCCAGTGATCTCCCGCCATTTGGCCCAGGCAGCGCTTATACGGGCATTGATGTCGTGTTCGATGCCTCCAGATTTACGCATAGCGGATCTAAGGCACCTGAACTTCTCCGACTTAACGGTTGGCTCAGGCCCCATGTGGATACTGCTCAAGTCCGGGTTCCCGCAAGCCATGTACTCGTTCTTCAACACATTCAGCTTAAAACCACCGTTCTCGAACGCATCCTTCTAGGTGTTTCCTTCACCAGCAGCAGCCACGGAGGCTGGCCTTGGATGTGAACCGAGACAGTATCCAGCACTACATTGACTAAAAACGGACTAAGATCTGAGCCCTGGTGAATCCCTACTGTCGTGAAGGGCTTAGTGTTACCAACAGCGGCCCTAACCACTGAAGCGGAGTCGTTGTACATATCTCTGATAATCTCAATACAAGCTTCAGGGATCCCCTTTGTTCGCAACGCCTACCAGATACACTGACGTGACACACAATCAAAGGCCTTTTGCAGGTCCAAAAAGGCCACATGCAGAGCTCTCCGTTTTTCCCTGTAAACCTCCATCAAAGTTCTGAAGGCAAAAATGTCTTCAATAGTGCCTGTCCTGGTTGAAACCTATACTGAGACTCAGAGCCAGTACACTCTCCACGGAGCCTGAGGCCGATCATGCGTTCGAAGAGCTTCATAGTGTGGCTCATAATCTTAATGCCCTTATAACTACCACAATCTTGAACACTGCCAGTTTCACTTTCCAGTATTCAAGATACGGTTAAACAGATCAGTAAGTATAAGCACACCAAGAGAGACCAACGATTTCAACGCCTCGATCGGGATGTCGTCAGGTCATATCTCTTTTCCGTTCCTCATGCGTCGAAGACAATTACGAGTTTCGTCAAGGGTTATTGGAGCAACAGGTCCGAGGTTAGGAGGTAATTCAGGAAGAAGACTACAAGACTGCTGAGTGTTCAGCAGCTTCTCAAAGTAGCTTCTCCATCTCTCCTTCACAGAGGCCTATTAGGATTCTTCCAATATTTTGTCTCTAGCAAATAATTAGTAAATATATATGTAGACAAAATATTTTTAACAAAATTATACAGGCTGTTCATCTTAAATAAATCATAAGTAAACCCCCCCATATATATATATATATATATATATATATATATATATATATATTTGCCTTATGCCTATTTTGCTAAGGCACAGGATGAGGAACTTAGCGTTAATACACTCTGCAAACTAATTATTTTCCTTTGAATGTCAATAATTAATTCCTTGGAGTCGAACCCACAAAGTCGCAATTAAAGTAGTTCACTGACACTATGTCACTGACACTATATCACTGTATATATACGGCCCCATGTTATATATACTGTAAGAAAGTGAAAAGAGATGATAAACGATCGCTTCTTTCTCATATGATGCTAGTATATGATAAGAGAGGCAAACGATGAACATTTGTATTCTCAATGGGGACTTGCGCTCAAAGGGTTTTTAACTCGTTCGTGTGTGTTCTGTATTTATCGTCATAATTTATATATATATATATATATATATATATATATATATATATATATATATATATATATATATATATATATATATATATATATATATATATATATATATATATATATATATATATATATATATATATATATATATATATATATATATATATATATATATATATATATATATATATATATATATATATATATATATATATATATATATATATATATATATATATATATATATATATATATATATATATATATATATATATATATATATATATATACAGTGATATAGTGTCAGTGACATAGTGTCAGTGAACTACTTTAATTGCGACTTTGTGGGTTCGACTCCAAGGAATTAATTATTGACATTCAAAGGAAAATAATTAGTTTGCAGAGTGTATTAACGCTAAGTTCCTCATCCTGTGCCTTAGCAAAATAGGCATAAGGCAAATATATATATATATATATATATATATATATATATATATATATATATATATATATATATATATATATATATATATATATATATATATATATATATATATATATATATATATATATATATATATTCTAGCATGCTAAATAATAGTACCCAGTAAATACCCATAAATATATCTACCAAAATATCTGATACTAAGTAATTTTAATATATAAAAGAAATTTAAACAAACAAATTGCAGCAATGGAAAAAGTACGGAGACGGACTATGTCTAGGGAATGAAATAAAAAAAAATTAAAAAATATATTATATTAATATTTATTTTATAATATTTAATATAAAAATTAAAAATATAAAATAAAATCTATGGTGTAGCATAATTCAAGAGGGAAGAAAACACCTAGATATCAACAAATCCTTTCGGTATTCGTAGTTTGTGTTGAAATATGCACTAGATTTGCTATAAAGAAAGAAAGAAAGAACTAATTACTCACAGCAAAACATATAGTCTTTTGGTTTTTTTTCTATAGAAATAAAAAGGCGACGCTAATCAAGAAGGTGATAATGTCAAAGGAAAAAATTAAAAGAACTTGTCAAAACAAATGTCAGTCATACAAGTCAGTTACCATAAGGTACGTACTGTGTGTCTGTAGTGAATGATAATAACAAAAAAATAATACCTTCTTTCAATCCCAAGTCAACCATTGTCACGTTGGGTAAGGGTCCTGAAACAAACAAACAAATTCACAATAAATCTATAACAACAAAAAGTAAAAAGAAATTATAATATATTTAAACACATATATATATATATATATATATATATATATATATATATATATATATATATATATATATATATATATATATATATATATATATATATATATATATATATATAAAACCGTCATATCCCCACTTGTTTCTTTAATGTATAGTATAATATAAAACACATACTTAAAACAAATTTTATTTTGCTTTTATATTATTTTTTATTTATATTATAATTATATGCTTTATTTATAAAAATAAAAGATCAATTATGGACAATACATATATCGCGATATCGTGGGTCAGGCACACTTCGCTTCACAAGTAAAAAGGCCAGAAAATAAAAAAAAAAGTTTTTTTTTATTATCAATAAATCTTATCCCCGCGGTCTAGTTCGAGACGGCAAGTAGTACAGTATGTTGGTAGCATTGGTCCACGGGCGGGCGGTCAAGCGTGAGAGGCGTGCAACATAAATTGCGTCCATCCATTACGTAGGCGACAATTACATAACGTTGCATGTTTGTATTTACGAGTAGAAAATTAAGCCTACTTTTCTAAAAAAAAAAACAAATATAAATAAAAAATATATATATTTTTAAAAGTATCATCGTTTCGTCGTGACATTAATCCTCATGCCATCACAGCGTCCGACTGTGAACGCGACGGTTGTGGATTCGATTCCCTCTTGGGGGAATGAGGTATTTTTATTTCCTTCCTTCCTCTGGTAATAAGATAAAGCACGTCATTGAGTCACACGCCACACCTCAACGTAGAGATACAAAAAGTATTTATAGTTACCTACCTACCTGATACCTGCCAAATATCATTTTCGTACTTTTATATAAAAGTTATAGATTACAACGCAATATTATGTGAATATATCTATTTGAGTAAAACTAAAGACGCGAGTCAAATAGCCCTCGTGTCCCCACTTTATATGAATATTATATGAAGATAAGTATACTATATAAAACATTAATATGTTGTACGGAACAGTAGCGGCACTGTGTCGACAATGTAAACATCCTTCCTGTACTCAGTACTCAATAAAAGTTATGATAATATTGCATATATCATTCTAGGAGACTTATCGAGTTACTGGCGGACGTTGTCCTAAAAAAATACTCATTAATGACTTCTCGTTAGCCGCATATTATCTAAAATACGTTATAATAATTAAAATAATATATTAAATAGTAAAACAAAGCGCCATCTTAAGCCCTCTCTACCCGGCTTATGCTATCATCATGCTATGCTTGCTATAGTATATCAATAGCGTTAAGAAATTTAGTTTTTTACTTTATTAAATGTTAAAATAATAACTAAAATGATAATTGTAGCATGACATTTGTAGCAACAAGGAGGTAGGCCTACCCCGTGGAGCTGTACGATGACCACTGGTTACCTATAAATAATTTTATGAATTAATCGTCAATTTTAATGGTAATATCGTGTATACTGAGACGATTGAGAGTTCTGGGTTTGATTCTCACTCGGGGAACTTAATTATTTTGATTATCAATTAAGTTAAAGCGTGACATTGACGGTGAGTTGTACCACTCAACAACGAATCGAGTTCCAACGGAAAGCGAGAAACAGAGTATTCTTTCACTAGGTTCTCTCTGCCTACCCTGCCATATGCGAGATAGAACGTGAAGCAAAAAAAACACAGTAAAAATATATCGCAAATTGTATAATACATTTTTGAACTCGACGCGACGGTTTAAAAGAAATTACAGTACAAATGAAATTATTTATTTATTTAGCTTCACCCTATATCCCACACTTAGCAGGGCAACCGTGGGTTAAAGGAACCTAGTGTAAAGACATTCCGTTCCATTGGCATTGCGTGTTGAGTGGCGGAACTCAACGCCGCGCTTCGCCTTGCCGCCAGAGCGAAGAAAATGAAAATAATTCATTCTCCCCATTCATAGACGGGAATCGAACTCACAAACCGTTCGCGTTTACAGGCAGACGCCGTGCCTCTGCGCCACGACGGCCCTAAAGAAATAATTTTTGATACTAAATTACTAATATTATTATAAATTATTATAATTAACTAATTTCCATTATTTCGTAACATTTTGTTGCTTCAAATTTCACGGTGTTATCGTTTAAGTAGATAATTATCGTATTACGACGAAACGCCGACGTACATGTTTCAAACAAACATACTTTATTGTACAGTTAAATAGTGACTTACTATTTAACCACATTAAATTAGAGATAAGATTGAAATTAAAATGTATAGACACTCCTATATATATTTGACCTATTGACCATGTCCTTTCCAAATATTAATAATTTTTTTTTTATTTTCAGCTTCAACACACAGGCTTCCGTGCCAATGCAATGGCGGACCCCAATGCTGTACTTTGTCTACCAGATTGGGGTTACAAAAACTTCTTATTCCCCCAAATGTGGACCGAACCCACATCGTGTATCCGGTCAGACGTCAGACAGACCACAGCGCGACGCCTGTTTGTCTTTAGCGAAAAATAATATTATATAAACGTGACGAGTTATAACTTAGCAAAGTAATTTATATATAACAAAAGTATATTTTTATTTTTGTTAATATTGACCATTTAGTCAAATATTCACTATCGAAAGCCGTAAGTCTATTAACCAAAGTGATTTTAAGGAGAATATTTAGTTACACAGTAGTCAATATTATTTCACATACACTTTGTTTATGAGATATCGGGAGTCTAAGTTAGACTTACAGTCAGTCCGAAATATCACTATTTCACTACTACACTATAAATATTCTCCAAAGGTATTCGAACCAGCAACTATCGTATACGATCACGTCTCATTAGCGACCTCGTTATTTCTTTTACTTTTAACTTAAATAATAACCAACGTATGTATTTACATAAGTATCCTTAAAGCCTAAACCTTGGCATTAGAGCAATAAAGCACAGTGGTGTCGAGTGTCGAGTGCCGACATTGACTTGACCTCGACTGCGACCCTCCGCCCTCAGCCCTCGAGGGCGAACTTGGAGAGGCCGCTGCCTCTCAACCATAACAATACAAATTACATACGTATACACCACTGTGACGTAGTTGGGAACTGTCTGATGGTGTAATGATTATCGGTTCGATTTCCACTTTAATGTTTTCTATCACAATTATTATTATTTGGACGGAATAACAAATAATGGCAGTGTTGAAAGTAAAGTATAGAGTGAATTAACACTAACTTCCCTTACCTTACCTTACAACAAGTGTATGCGGAACAGAATTTAGGCGAAAAAATGGTATATGGAATACTTATATAGATCTCCACTTTTCTTGCAAATCACGTTTTCAATATGTCAAACGCTTACCTGTAGCCTTTACATCATGTCGTAATGAAAAATGAGACTTTGCTATCAACAATATTAAATCGATTCAAATTAATCATTTTAATTCCAATTCGGATGGAGCTTAAGAAAAATAAACAGCTTTCTATGAAAAATTGATCCCATATCATAAATCTTTTAAAATACAAATCGGTAAAATCTATAAAGGAGCTATTAAAATCCCTCAAAAGAATCTTATTTCAGTAAAGGTTAGGGATTAATAAATCATAACAATATAACAGCATTAGTAGCTCATAAATCCCACATTCAGCACTTAGAGGTGTCAATTAGCGTTTAATTGATATTAAATTATAATAAATGTAGCCACATTTATAACAATTTGGATCGTGATTAATGGTACAAAGTTTATATAATTTCGCTAACACACCCTGTCGTTATCAATTATTATGTAAATTAAGTAATTAGTCGTACGCACTAATAATTAGGTGAAATAATTTCATTTAAAACACGCATACACACATATATACTGTTCTTATTTATATTTATATATTACTTTATAACCAACTGCACAAAATAGGCAAGACGAAATTTTAAAGTACACGTACATATGAGTCAATAAAAAAAACTGAAAAACATAAAAAAATATACTGCTATAATATAGTATATATGTGATTCAAAAGTTATTATATATATATATATATATATATATATATATATATATATATATATATATATATATATATATATATATATATATATATATATATATATATATATATATATATATATATATATATTAATAACTTTTGAATCACATATATACTCAAGTTGTTGGTTTATATCGCTTTTATGAAATATAGATATATACATATACTATAGTATATTAGGAACAATTTGACTAGCACCGCAGTAGGAGCTAATGCCAAAATATATCTATTTACAACGTCTTAAGAATCACCGATGGCATAGTAACGCGCAAACGAACGTGACTGTCGGCTGTTAGCCAAGTGGCAGGATGTTGTACTGGCGCATTAGCGACCGAGTAATTGGTTCAGCCATTTAAATTCAGGGTCCTTAAATGATGGAGAGCCTATTTAGGGTTGTTACAGGATATTAGGCCAAGCGCTTTGTTCTTGGTAGGTAGTTAGATTTCTGAGAGGTGCCCGTGTATTTGTAATTTGTACACAGTGATGAATATTCATTGGCATATTTTTTTACCGATGATTAAAAAGAGGGGATTCTCATTTTTAACGTAGTTTTTTTTTATGTTTGATCACGCATATATATTTACAGAGTAGATCATTTTTTATAATATGTTTAATGAGTAGTTTTTTTTTAATAGGGTGGTTTTTTTTATAGGGTGCGTATAGTATACCACTATACATAATTGATCCCATAAAAATACAAGGGGATGATTACGGAATCACTTACTGTTCACTTACATTTGTGTACACACCTCTCATACCTCCTATACCTCATACCTCCTATACCTCATACCTACTATACCTATGTGTTTACTATACCTATGTATGTTGATGTAATACTAATAAATTTATAAATAAAAGCAAGTTGTTATCGTTTAATTTTTTTCTTTAAAAGTTATTTTTGTTTTGAAAAATCGTAACTGACTTCGTAGTAGACCTTATAACTGCCTATGATTTTTTTAAAAATGTACAATAAACAGTCAGTGTCAGTCAGTCAGTAAACAAAATAACAAAATTGTCGTTAATAAATATCAAATTGCGCAATAACTCGTAACCCCATTTATCTCTATACTCTTATGACAACTGCCAATATTTGTACTACACAATACATATGCAAAACAAAACAAAGCTCATTTATATGTATACACATACATATACACATACACACACATACACATACACATACACATACACACACATACACACACACATACACATGTAAATATTGAAATGAATTCAATGAATCAGAAAAGGCCAATAAGGGCGACCTCAATCTAAATCTCAATAGGCAACTGTATATCTTTTGGGGTAATTCTATTTTCTCCTCTTAATGTATTTAATAAAAACTACACTTTGTCTCTGTTTTATTTATTTATTCTCTTCTCGAGTCTCTGACGAAAAAAATTAACGCATTGTTTAACTTAACGTATGAGAGGGTTCCTTCAGTATCATCCCCGCTTGTTGATGTTGTAAAGATCATTCGTGAACAAAATACCTCCAGTATTCAATTTGTCGATATACCGTGTAAGGCACAGACCCAACGACCACCGCTAACAACTGAGCATGAGGTCACAATCTGTTCGTATAGAAGACATTGCCTAACATTCTACTTCCTACAAAAATTATAAATGTGAATGTTTGTGCGGATAAGTAGATGCAACTATGCGGTAATAGAGCAGTGCAGTTCAAGTGGGTAAAGTCGCGGGCGGGCCGCTAGTCGTTCACATATACAAAGCCTTAAACCATTGAAGCGAGTTGTAAAAGGTCACGTGCGATCGTTTGGAGATCATCACAACCTTCATAAATACTTATAATATAAAATAACTTGTATATTAAGGAAGATACGTGACATGTTGTTCTTTTGAGGACATTTATCCTAATATGTTGAATTTATTTTGATAAAAATATATTATTTTCGTTTCGTTTCACGTAGTTTATTTTAAAGGATATATGACTTTAATATATAAAAATGACAAATAATACAGTTTTGTCCGTCCATCCACAACACGAATCTCTCTCTACTGTCGGTGAAGAGACAAGAGAGTTATGATGTATTGATGCCTTGCTTTACCACTTCACATTATACTGGAAATGTGACAAAAAAGTAAATTGAATTAATAAATCCATACGTATACGTCATAAAATAAAATATGACAGGCCAGGGCGGAGGGACGGCGGCACCGAAATTACAATATATACCTAACGTTAACTCAGAATAAAAAGCTCGTAAATTTAGAAACCCATCGAATATTTTCAGGTTCACGCTCTAATTTGTCCATTTTGCTCGGTTGCCATAATTTTATGTGGCACATTTTTACATTAAAATTTCGATACAGAAATAGCTTTGACTAAATGTCTATACAACAAAGCTAAGTTATGGCGATGTCATACCGTGCCTTAATTGGGAATATAAATATAAGGTAATCTCCCACAAGGACTACTACAAGAGAATACTGTATTCTCTGCGCAAAACCCGAGAGATGTATGAAGATAAAAAAAAGATACAAAATAAATACAAGCCATACAAATTACAAAGTAACAGTGCTATAAAATATAATTTAAGCTCGCTCAAAGTGTTTGTTAAGAGGTACGTACATACATACATACATACATACAGACATACACACATACAAACGTACCGTCATTGTATGAACGATCTCAGGATCGATTCATCGACGATTCTCGCAAAGATGAGCAATTCGGTTCAGGGTTACATAAAATTTAATTCATCGCAGCAATTGCGACGAGCGGCGAATGTTACTTACTCATTTATGCATATATACATACATAGGACTGAGTGCCTTTGTTTTGGAGTCATTTGTTTAGCTTATGGTATACTTGTATGCCGTAAAAGTACAGGCTAGGGGAACTTAAAATAAATAATTATACTGTAAACTCAGTGTTTAGATAAATCATGTGGTCTCTGGTCGTAACAAACAAGATGGTGGCCTATAATTTTTTTTAAATGAGCCCTGCTCTTCCCTAGTTGGTCCAAACAAATGATCGCCTTAATGAGCTGTACAGACATGGTGGTGGTACATTTGGTGACAGGGCAGGCATACACTACACAAAACGCAATTTCGCCAAACCCTACCCCATACTTATATAACTTAGTAGCTAGTCCCAACATAAAAGCAAACAGCCATAGATAGCTACTGTTCCAAATATTTAACCGTTATAAGCGTCCAGGACGTAGTACATCATCCATTCCGATGTTCTGTTTCGCGGCTATCCAAATATCAAAGGGAAATCGGCAATGTAACGTGTACATAGCGATGGCAGAGGGCAGAGGG